>JAMKCH010041000.1:0-12998 GCA_023653785.1 Ophioderma brevispina | reverse complement strand
GGGGCCTTTTTGCCCTAAGCCTCGATTGGTCATATGGGTACTTTGGTGCTTAATTTTTATCCAATATAAAAGTATAACCTTCCTTGTTACTTATTTTTAGTTATCATCAGGTTACACATTTTTCTTTCCTAATGCAAAGTACAACAACAGAGCGTTATTTTGATCAATCCCACAATGCTTACATGTGCCTATACTGTACTGTACAAAACACTGTCCGTACTTAAGGATTAAAAGTGTTCAAATAAGTTTAACCCACAAGACATTCATGATAATGCAACAAATTTCCTAAGTACTAGCACCTTGTGGCTAAATTGAGTTTAAAGTTAGGTTTTTATGTGTTAAGAATAGATTTTGGTGGGATCACACGTAGAAAAACATTTCCCACATGGGTAACAACAACACTCCACACATCGCTGCTTTGTAAGGTCATTTTGTTAGAACTTCTACGACATCCTAGAAAGGAATCAAGTGAGAGACCTTTATTAGGAAAATTCCCTCTTTGTCTGTCTTTAACAAATGAAGAATTGAGGAATTGTCACTGACGAGAAATTGCTAAAATGTATTTTCATAAGGGGTACTTTATTTTATATCCCATATTAAAACCTTCCTTTGTTTACTTTTTTAGTATGCATCATGTCTTAACATTTCTTTCCCAATGCAAGGACAACACCATCTCTTGACAAGCCGTGCTGTGCTGAGATTTTGACCTGTCATCATATGCACCTGGCAACTTGCAAGACAAAAGCCCCAAGCCGCTGTTCATTCTCATAGTCATTGACATCATTTTCACCCGAACTCAACTCCCTGATCAAGCGCCACTTCCGGGAACATCCCCACCATCAGCTGCGTTACACCGTTGGTTCCGAAGCCGGTTGGTCCCGGTCAATTAGTTTCATGGCTTACTCACCAGATTAACTACAATGAGTGGTTTTGTGCCGCTGTCAATCAACTTCCGTTATCTTTGCCAATGTCGTGTCTGTTATTTACTTGTTGTTAAAATGCTTATATTTAGAAACTTTGTTTTAACTTGTTTTGAATAGATTTAAAAACTTTGTCCACATTGTGTTTGTGTTTCTTTTAAAACAAGATAATCTTTTTAAATGTTTTTCACTTTTTAAATTGTACTTCAGTCTTTTTTTTAAATCTTTGTTATGATTTTTACTTTATAAAAACAAGAAGTAGCACTTTATTTAACAAGTTTTTTCTTTCAACAAATATTTCCCGTTAATGTTTTTTTATTTTACTTGGACTTCGGTCTTTTTTGGTTTTAATGATTTTAATTAAAAAAGGAAGTCCACTTGAGGTTAACTATTTTAACTTTTAAAACAAGATATTCTTTTAAAATGTTTCTACATTTAAGTTTTTACTTCAGACTTTGTTTTTTATTTAAAAAGGAAAATGAGGAATCCTTACATTTTAAATTCTGATATTAACAAAAAACATTGGCATCATCGTTATCTAGGTTCATTTTTCACTTGTTCCAACCAGACCCCAATCGGCGGGGCGGTATCGGCTTAATTGCCTGGACCACCGTCTACTGACCTGGTGATAACAATGGAAACATAGGAACAATAGAGTGTAATTGCCGGTACACCGGTCTTTCGGGACCATGCGTGCTAAAACCCCATCATCACACTTTAATTGCTTTCCATTATTATCTATATCATCCATTGTACTCAACATCATGAATAAAGATCACTTTGTTCTTTGCAGTGAATGTGTTTGGACTTAATTCTTTCTTTCTCCCTAAAGGCTGACTCAGAGATTTCTGCAATTCATTTTTTTTTTATTTACTTAAAATATTCAACTAGACTAAAGATAGTCACATAAAATACCCAATTCCAAAGCTTGAGATGAATCGATTTTTTGTTTCCAGTAGTAACATATATAGCTATATATGTGTAGCAACACAGTGCCATCTGATACTGTGTGTACAAAATTCCGGTATCCGGAAATTTAATAACAAAGTTGGATTTCTATACGAAGGAGTTTGATTTGATCTAGCTATTTTCACACAGTGATTAGTAATATTGACAGCCTTTAATGTACATGCAAAAAACACAATTTTGTTGAAAAAAAGATTTCACACGCCTTGGGATCTCTGAGTCCGCCTTTAAGACAGTCAAGATTTTTTTTGTTTTAATTCGGTGACTGGATTTGAACCTAGTACCTTGCGATTACTAGCTTCCATGTTATCTGAGCAGTAGAGCATCCCTTTGTGAAATCTTATCACGGAATGGTAAGTTTCGTTGTTGTCCTCTGCCTATTATGAAAAAAAAAACTGTTCTAAGGTTTCTACAGGCCTGAACCAACTTTGATTTTTCATTTTGGATTTTATTTAATTTGTTTTATTAGACATGAGAAGATCTTACAGACAAAAAAACAAGCATGGAAAAACTGAAAAAAAAAATGTGAAATTGCAGCAAAAATACACCACCCGACCCCTAAACAGGCTGAAAATAAATGAAAACCAAATTATGTAAAAAACAACATTCAGTTTTTAAACTTGAAGATGGTTTTATTCGTGTAAATAAACTGTTTGGGGCCAATATTTGAATTGATTTGCATTTTCAACATAATTGAGGCAAATTCTGAAAAGATTTTGATTTTTCTAGTCCAGTTTGTTATCATTTTTTTTTGTAAAAGCATCCTGATCAACCGGGGCCCTACTTGTAAATCCCATCCACCAAATAAACATTTTTTCCATTGGACTTGCCATCATCTTTCCATTTACAATGCATGTTTTCGCTACATTATGTCCACAAACCCACAGGCCCATTTCAACAACAACAGATAAGACCCTTTAAAGAGTGTCCCGTCGCTTTACAATGCCAAAACGTCATAATTCCCTCAGCCTTTTGACAACCTGCTTCCTATTCTAGAACAATTTCTAAGCAATGCCGAGTTAATAATTATCACTTGCTGCCCTGTAAATCCAGAATAACACACACATGCCTATGGTTATGAGGATTGAGGGAAACCTCAAACCATTCAGACGAGACCATGGTGTGCTTCAGTACGTTTTATGTCATCCTTGACATTTTACCAACCACACTTTAGAAAAACTGTATTGTTTTATCAGAAAATATTCTGCATTGCAATTTTGTGTCTTCTTGTTACCAAGCGGGAATTCAAGTTTAAGAAAAATAATTCAATAAGCGAAGTATAGAAAAACAACTTCTTATTATCCTAAAAAAAGTGAGAGCTTATCAACATTTAACAAAAAAATCATACAAGTATAATTATATTCACAACATCCACATTTCTATCCAGGTTCATGCTGCTTATTTCTAAATACTCCTTTAATCTATTTATGTTTTTGATGAACTCACATTCAAATTATAACTCGTTTACCCTTTTGGGATCACGTCATCATATCTGTGTTTTGGGTGACTGCTCTGACGTGACAAACGGTCAATCAACACTTCACAATATTGAAATTACTTTTAAGAAGACCTTTAGCACTTTAAAAATATGACATACAATCACAACTGGGTAGTAGATGACTGTAATCCCTATGAGTCCGGCAGTCTTTCAAATCCTTTTGAAGTATTTAGTCTCTGTTTGCCTTGTTTCTGTCCATTACCCTTTTATGCTTACAATACTTTCAAAATCTTATTCATTTTCCTAACAATATCAAATGTGAAGCCAAATCAATCATACTAATTTCAAACTACTCTTCAGGACCAACCCAAGATACGTCATAATCGGTTCCCACTTAGTAGGACTTTTGCGTCAAATGACAGGTATAATTTTCACTGGACACAATAAATTCAGATTGAGTAACAACATTAGGTCCACTTGGACCCCATAATTCTTAACTCTGAAAGGCAAAAATTATGTTTCCACACCTCGAAAGCAAAATTTATAGACATAATATTTCTGCTAATTCTAAATGCAGCATTCAAATAAGCATATTGTGGGATAACCAAATTCACAATATTGCAATGGCTATTTATAACTAATTTGTATTGTCTGACAGACACCCACTTGTTAACATTAAAATAAGGAAATGTGATACCTCAAAAGTTTCACCAAAGGCACATATAGAAATCAGGGAAATCTACGCACATGTTTTGGAAACTGGATTGATAAGTCCTGATAGTAGTACTACAAACATTTAGAAGGCTGGTATGAGACCACAAAAATTCCACTGGACCAGATATTGAAACATTTGGAAAATATGGGGTCCAGTGGACTTCAGTTAAAAAACCTAAGTGGGAAACCATTGCGATCCAAATGAAACTAATAATGCACATTTGTGTGCTATCTGTAGGGAGGGCCATCTTTCAAGGTTAGTGTCAGTGTGGTTTTCCTAGCAGTAGAAATTCAGTTTCCACTACTCTTAAATTTTGGCCCAATTTTTTTACAACCAGTAATTTCTGTACACTATCATAAGTTTAACAACACTAACACCCAAATGACCCCTATACTTTGTTCATTACCGAATTGGCAAACTCTTCACCATGTAATTGATAAAGAATGCGGGCAAGCAAACACTATCGCAGCAGGCGCAGTGCATGATGTACGAATGGTGACACTTGTGGCAATAAGAGTCGCACGGTAAATAAAAACGGAATTACTTTAAGCAGGGATAAACACAATCGAATATTCTTGCCTATTAGGTGATGAACAAAGTACAGATCACATAAGACCCAAAATTTTTGACTAACTTTATCCAAGAATATTGGAGAAGAGAGCACTTCAATGTCTCAACACAACCACGCAAATTCACACATCCACATGCACAACAACACAGGAATGCCACATTCATACGCACACACACAATATGCAAAACAAGAATTTGTTTGAAATGTGAAAAGAATAATTTTCCTGCTAAAAATTGATTACTATCCAAAAAGAGTCTCGATATATCAGAAGCACCCAGGTTGTCACTTGTGGGACAGTGACACCAGGTCAGTGAGTGTACGGTAACTACATTGACATGAACGACCTTGTGTGATCGGGTATCAATATCATACCAAAAACCAGAGGGGTGTATTGTCTAAATACACTGGAGAATGGAGGGTACTGAACTGTGCCAATGGAATGAAATTTTACTAGCTCATATTGAATCTTGCTTCAAAACTGACTTCACACTATGCATACAAAATTGCTATTACAGCAGCAGGCTATATTTTAACATATTAGGTCTGCACGGTGGCGTTCCCACAAGCACCAACACTTGAGTTCCCCCTTTTTGCAGGAAATGCCACTGAACTTGAAATGACAATGAACTAGCAGTGATCATGTTATTGTCTGAAATGATGATATTACTGGTGAGTTCTCAGGCGACAGAGCAATTTACGAGTATGGCTGACCATTATCATAAATTTCTTATATTTGACATTGAGGCAAGATTATTTTTCTGTCCTAGAAGGGATATTAAAGTGCATTTCATGATCTGTAGCCTCATCCAACTCCTTGGACTTGAAATAAAAAAGTTTAGATTTTATATCACCTGAACCATTGGCCAGTATAGTATGTGGTCCTTATTTTTGCATGCTATTTGATTTAGTCTTGAAGAACATATTTTTATTTTTTTGTTCTTCACTTATACAGTATAACAAACATGTGGTCTATTGAGTACTGCAATAGCAATGTTTGCTTCATAATAACCACACTGTCAGAATCAACTTAACTTTTTTTTATGATCTGTAAAAAAATCATATACATAATACAAAAAAGTTGCTAAATCATGAATGCACCTTTTAAGATTGGACATTACCAAGCCAAAAATTACACACTTTTTCAAAAAATCAGCAATTTGGGGCCAAAAATTTCACCCCGCCCCCCAAAAAAGAAGTCTGGTGCCCGGCCATGGTTGCATTGTCTTTATTGTGAACCTTTCGTGGCAGTTATCAAGAGCTTTGTGGTTTCTTAATACGGAACTTGTCAGTCACTTGCTCATACAACAAAACCACCACTAACTAACCGCACCATTCTTCATCATGAGAGTGCTAGAAGGTCGTATAATTGCAATAGCTCATTGATACATCTGTGGTGCTGCCATGTACTAGGGATAACTCCAATTTATTTCTTTAGTCAGTGGCTCCTGAATTGTTTTTTGTTTTGTTCTTGTCGCCTAAAACATTTTCAAAGAGCACTGAACCAATTACTTGGTATAAACAGTATGTTGAAATGGGAATTTCGCCAAATGGCAGCTATTACACTACATCCCTCTTGCAACTCACACTACACTTTTGGTAATTGGGCTTTTCCATTCATACTTCCCTGTGGTACCTACCTAATCCTCCACAAGAGGGGGTTATGTATCACAATGGGCAATATCCATTTGCAATCTATAAATACGCTCTCTGTAAAGCCTAAAACCAAAGTTTTCTACTAGAGGGGTAATGAAATTTACATGTAATTACCACAACATGGCATAACAGTTACTTGTCGCAGAGGGGGCAATTTCCAGTTTTGGGGGGGAGGCAGATTTTCCCCGTTGGAGGTGGTTTTGATGCAAATTTTCCTTGGTGAAGGTTGAAAATTTCCTGGTGAGGAGCAAAAAAGGGCTGTTTCTCACCTTTTTTCCCAGGTCAAAGCTCTCTGGGTGGCAACCTTCCCCCCACCTGTTACCCTACCTACTGTTTACCGCAAGGACCTATTCCATTTCAAATCCACACTCTCCTCTGGTAGCAAATATTATGTAGTCTTTTTAGTGTTTTTGTTTGGTAGTATTCCCAGATAGATCTGGGATTTGCCATTACAATTTTCTATCCATGTACAGACCCTATTTTCAAATATTCGTGTATCCCCCGTGTACACTTTGATGACATTGAAAACAGCCAAAATTTTTCACCTCCAGGAAATCAATGCTTGCACCATAATCGTTCATGGTATCATCCGAAAACAGCATGTTTTTAAATAATTCCCCCAATAGCGCAAACACCTCAGGGAAACAACAAACGAATGGGCACCAACATATTTTCGTTTTTTTTGCAGCTCCTTCTGTAATTGCAAGCACCATGTAATTATTCCGAGGTTTATACAAGAACTTGAAAACACAGGATTTCCATGTTTCGTAAAAGTGTTGAAACTATTTAAAGCAGCAGTCTTGTGGTAATTAACAGCGTTTATTATTTTTGGGTGCAGATCAATTTTTTGTGCCCCAGTCACATCTTCCAGACATGGATACTGCCTGGCTAGATAATTCTCCAATACCATCAACTTTCTATTACACCTAAGACATAACTACCACCTGGCACAGCAATAAAGCAGCATTCTGGAATTAACAGCTTTAATTTTTTGGTGGCAGATCATTTTTGTGGCCCCATTCACATCTTACAGTACATGGAATACTGCCTGGCTTTATACTCCAAGACCGACCAATTCCTCTATCACCCTACGACAGAACTACCACCTGGCAGCATCTCCCACGCAAGGAATGGGTCACCTTAAACCAGATTCGCACAGGAGTCGGTCGCTTCAAACAGCAAATATGCACCGATGGGGGCTGCAGCCATCGCCAGCCTTGCCAATGTGGCTCTCCCATCACAGACTGCGTGGGAACCTCACCTTTTCAATGAGTGCCCTACCTTTCGTCCGCCAATGGACCTAGATTTCTCTACCCCAACCAACCAACCATTGAGTTGGCTCCAACCTCAAATGTTTAGCTGCTGCCTCATACCCAGAAGAAGAAGAACAGAGGGGGTGGTGTTTTCAAATAATTATCCATTGCTATCCCAGTTGCAACTTTTTCTCTCATACGCCCTATTTGGTTTAGTCTTCCACAGTGCACTGTAAGAAACAAAACCAAATTTCTTTAACGAGGGTAATGGGTTTGTAAATGTATTGAAGCAACAGACTATCAATTTCAACCCTAATCCCCCGTGCACTTGGCAAAAAAAAACCCTACCTAAACCCTCAACGGGATTAAGTACACATTTCAAATCATGGGAAAAAAAAAAAATAAAGCCATTAGACAAAATCCCAATCAATGCACTGGCTGAAGGACAAACATCTAATTAAATGAGAAAAGTTTTTTCACTCCACCTGCCCCATTCCCCTCCGCACAATAACCTTACCATGACATATCAGCATGTCACTTTGGTTTTTATTACATGTACACAGGCCCTCCCTGTGAAATTGTGCCCTAGAAAACGCAAATAAAGTAGTCCCAGTTTTGACATATTACAACAACACTAGCGATAACACCACATATTTTTAGCCCCATACAGGAAACATATAGCTAATATTGCGCTGATGCAGGAAAAGCATTTCTTCCTGATGCTTCGTAATTAAGGTAGCTGGTCCCTCGCTAGTTCACTCTGCTGCATGAGTGCAGCTTCTAATTGATTCGCACTTTGGGGTTTTTCGCGGCTTCAAGATCAAGAAATGAACAACTGCATGCAATTACATTATGTATGGTATGAATATATTTCATAATATTTCATCGATTTAGAATTGGAAGAACACATGACAGAATTTTTTTGTTTGTGTGGTGTGTGCGCGTGTTTGCGTGTGTGTTTGCTTGTGTGCTTGCCAGGTTATAAAAGTCTTGGTGCTGTTGTGTTTTTTTATGGGGGTAACCTTGTGACATGTGATTGGGTAAACCATCCTATTTTTGCATTATTTTTCATTATAAATGCAATCACTCACACTAACTACCAATCCGTGATTGCTACACTTTTGTTTGAGGCATTTGTCTTAATTTGATTGGTATTAAAATATGACCCTTCTTGGACTCACACAGACAGATACAGAATGAGGCGCAATGCAAATATAGCAGATGCATTGCCCCAGCACAAGTCTTCTAAAGTAACCAGACTCATGGCCCAACCCACAATAAAACAAAACCTAAAAAGTTCCCGTCTATTTGTAGTGATCAAGGTTTGAGACGTAGTCAAAGGTTCTGTTCTCTTTTTTAACTGTCCCTCTTTATGTCCGTCTATATTCCACTCTCTGTGCCTCACTCATTGTTTGTCTCCCTGTCTCCAACCCTCTTCCTGTCTATCTCTCGCTTACCCTTCCCTTTCTTCTCCTCTTTGTCTGTTTTTCTCTGTTCCTGTCACTTACATTTTGCTTTTGAGACATCTACTAATATGCACTCTATTGACAAGAAAAATCAAATCACAATCAGAATTCCGTTGGTATTGTTTCAGACAGACATTTTAACTTCCCTAAATAAAACCGACAAAAAGCACATCGTCTCAACGGAAACGCTACTTGTGCTACCCCATGTCCCAAGGATCTTTCTGCTCATGGTAACTATTACGCTTCACTTCTTACTGCGTTGTCACAGGGAGGGAATGTCAACAGCTATGTCAACTGGAGAGAGATACTACTGTATGTGATCATAAATCGATCCGTCCAAAATAGCTTGGGCGTAAGGAAAGGTCATTGCATTTACACATGATTGTACTGCAGTAAATGGTAATACCGATTGGATATTTTTACACATGAAGTTTGCCATTTTTCTGGTCGGGTTTGGGACAATGACTTAGCAAAGCTTGGTTTTTCGGTTGCTTGTTATTTTTTGTTTTGTTTTTGCCTTTTATGGATTCACAACATGATGAACAGTTTGCTCTAGTCAATTTTCTAAAAGGGAAAAAATACATAAACTTTATGAAAATTAACAACTGTTAAAATAAATTTTGCTGCACAAACTCTGCTCAACTAGGGATAGAACTCGCTTTCTTTCAGCAGATACACTTTACAATATTATTTTCAATGCCGATCTCTTGTCAAGATTTTTTTTAGTAATTATTGTGACAATCGAAGCTTCTTGCTTCTTAAATTCCCCGCTTATTCCCCGAAATTATACATATTTGCCGGTAATTCACAAAAGGCGGGTAACTAACCCAGGTTAAACCGGGTTTAACCCACGATTATGGTTAAATTCATGTTATTCTCTATGGGATATTGTAACCAGGGTTACAACTTAACCACTGGGTTAAAGTTAACCCGTTTTTGTAAATCACCGGACCATTGCCTTTAAGTCAACCTACGCAAACATACTCAATGCGCAGCAAAGTCAAATAGGTTGAAACTGTCTATTATACTGTATGGTTATAGTTTTTATATCACATTCCATTGTGCTTACAGATGGACAGCTTCTATTTTGTTCCAAAAGCAATAATTCACATGAGTTTTCATACATTCCCCGCAGATAAGTCACAATCACATCAGTGAATTAAGTATCTCTTTTCATATTTTAATAAATTATCGATCTGTTCAGGGCTACAAGTGAACCCTTGAAAAATATAGGGCAAAATACAACAAGAATATAGGGAAAATATAGGATAAACACATAAATTAATAGGGAAAATAAGGATTTGTATGTATTTTACTTGAACTTGGCGCCTTTCCATTGTATATCAGCCAATTTTATTCTTTAGAAAGACATGTGCAAACACTTGTGCTGTCTCTGGCAGTAGTGGACTATATTGGTATACTCCCATTGTGTGTATAATATTTAATGTAAAAGTGGGATTTATGCTTTCTGAGTGTTAACCTATTGCTACTTTGCATTTGTTTTGAAAGGCATCTGGATTGTATTATTTCCAACCTAAACTGTCAATTCACTGATTTTTTGAAGTTATTTTGCCCTGGAACAAAAATCCACAGCTCAGAGGTGGACATGTGTGTTTTGTGTGAAAATGACTTGGAATAAATTTTCTAAAGGAGGTTTTAAAAATTATTCTTTTTGGAATACATTGAAACCTCACACTTTACCTTAAAAAATGTGCATGGTGCATTCCTGCAATCATCTGGCAAGTGGCAACACAAATTGTGTATTTAGAAGTAGTAATGGCCTCTGCTGTTTCCCTCTATTTTATCACCCCTACTTTAATGTACAACCACATCAATTTCATTGCTTGATCAATTGTACACCACTGTATCATACCAAGGAAGTTTGGATTTGAAAGTTTTCCTCAAAATGGTGTCAAAAGTTACATCTGGGTCATTAAGGTCCGTTACGTGTACTCTGAGTCCTTAGGCCTGTTGGTTCTTTTAATGAAACGTGGTGGCAATTTATAAACTTTTTAACAAAAAGAATCCAGGTCATGTATGGATATTAAAGGTCAAATGTGTACACTCTGTATAATCTTAGGCCAGTGGTTCTTTTGAGCAATGGTTGAGCAATGAACATAGTTCTATTTTCTGAGAAATTGAATTAGAAGATATTTTAAAACCTGGTCAAAGCTCATATGGGGATCATTAGAGGTCAATCTGTGTTTAAGCCCCTTACTAGAGTTTTTTGGGTTGCTTTTTAAAAATTTGTTTGCAAGCTTGATGGTCATAGTACCTTCTTGTGCACCAAAATGGCATTTTACAATTTTTAAACCAAGTTAGGTCAAAAGTCACCTGGAGCATTGAAATCATTTATGTACCCACTGGCTAATCCTGTCAGTGATTCTTTTTACAAGGTATGAAGTTTACTCGTTCAATGTGTATAAGAGTAGCAACTTGTTTGCAGTGAGGATGTTGAGATAGCATCAAGATTAAGAGTGAAAACATGAATACAATTTCACGATGTGAACTTTGACCTTCGATCTGAATCTCATACCAATTTGGTTAGCCTAATCTGGTCTTTAAGTGGTGCAAGTGTCATTATTTTCTCCAAACTGCCTCAAAAGATGGTTAAAAAGCCAAGATTTTCTGGAGCTCGTGCCTCACAGCTGTTTGAAAGTCTCATTTATTATGACAAAACCAGAAATAAACCAAAATTATCGCCATCGACACACTTTTGACACTGATTTGGAAGTCCACTAACTACATTCCGTGTAATTTAACGAATTTCATTGCGGAAAATATTTTTGTTTCTTAAACTGTAGTTTCCACGTCTTATTCAATGGAGAATTGGAATATAGAGGGCGCTCAAACAAACAAATCACGACCTTTCTAGGCCTATATGGCAAGATTTCCCGCATGGATTTGTCCGATTTTTGCAGAATGATAGCTCTTGCATGTCCTACTTGATATTTTGCCACAACTTGTTGTCACCACTGCTTAAATTGGTTCTAAATTAAAGACAATTTGTATGGGTCAAACATCTGTGGCCTGAGCTGAAAATTCAAAACATTTAAGCAAATCGCAGAAATGGTACTTTTTTTACTAAATGACCCTATAAATGGGGAAAGGTGTCAAAGTCCTCAAGCTGCACACCCTCAAGCAAACCAAATCTGAGTAGCCCCTTCCCCATGGAGAAGTCAAATTTGCTTGTTGAGGTAGTCTGATGTACAATTTCGTTTAGCATCTGTTTGTAAGAATAGTAACAGACACATCCGTGATTTTGCTAAATCGCAAATCAAAAAATCATCAAAAATCAGATTTAGCCTGTAGTAACAAGAACAGGTTCCTAACATACCCTTAAATGATAAGACCAGAAGCAACCAAACAAAAGAAAAAAAAAAAAAAAAAAAGAGAAAAGAAAATCATAAGGACGAATCGTAGATTTTAGTCATTACTGTCCGAAGGACACTTACTACCACACGTAATTGAATGGATAATCGTATCTTGGGACACACTGCCCTTTTTCTTCCTTTTCTTTCAATTCTACAGCTGGAAAAGGTACTTATGCGAATTCTACAGACTTATCCTCACTTTGAAGATATTCCTGCCATTTCACATATTTTTCAAATCACGATAGTGTCTTTAACGCTAAACAGTGGGATCTATGACATTTTCTGACAAAACAAATTTTCTTAACCACAAAGGGCTTGATGAAAGGTGACTATCTGTAACAGCCATGCTAATTAAGATTGGAGATACAAAATTTTGTAGTGCTTGTTTTATAATCACCTTGTACATTTTGGACTCTGCAGGCAATATTTTGATCATTCTGGTGAAAAAACAGTCCAAAACATCAATCTTTGATTTCTGTGAAGAAAAATATAGGGATATATAGGGATTTTGGAAGTTTTATAGGGATTTATAGGGGAAGGTCAAATATCGGGAAATATAGGAATTATAGTGACGCTTTTTTTGTAGCCCTGTCTGTATTTAAAACTGGTCAAACCGCTCACATTTTGATCCAAACATTCAGA
>JAMKCH010040999.1:0-12680 GCA_023653785.1 Ophioderma brevispina | reverse complement strand
AACCGCGTATGCACAGCTACACTTGACCTAGTAAACAAGTCCTAGTAACGTAAATATGTTAGCGCGGGTGGCCAATTCAGCAGAGGTCAATTGGACTTTTGTTGCGTGCTACGCTCGGCGCAAACAATCACTTCGTCGGCGCATGGCGAGAGGCTCAGATTTGATTCCAGAATATAGGACTGTATAAAGTAGCCATAATAAAACTTTCTGTTGCTATGACAACATGGTGTATGCAAACATTTATGGCGAGAAAATTATTTGTGATTAACATATTATAAAATAATATTGAGGTTTGGATATGTGCATTGGAAATAATATTCACCTCATGGGAATGTTCTTACTATTGCACTCATTAACAAGAGAGGTATAGTGTTCTTCCCACAATCATTTCTTCCAATACAATTTCTGCCACTGTTGTCTTATGAGTTATATAACAAAAAAGTGTACTGAGTGAGTTCTGTTCATTTATGTACTTTTGTCACTAGAAACTCATGTGACAACAGGTAGAAATGGTTATTGAAGAATTGCATTGTGGAAAGAACACTATACTCCTCTTCTCATTAAAAATTCAATATTTGTATACTGAGTACGACTATTATTATTAGTAGTATTATGCAAAACATTCTATGGCGCTCTACAAAGCGACAGAGCGCCTCACAAGAACAAAACATATACAACCACAAGGCTAAGACAAGCAATGAATTATCAGAGAGACAGTAAGCAACCACAAGCAGGAAGGAAAAACCGTGCGAAGCAGATTACCAAACATGATACAGATGGGTCTTGAGGGCACGCTGAACCCTGATACCGACTCCCACCTCTCTGGACCTCAGAAGGCAGTCATTCCATGTTTTGGGGCACCTATGGAAAATGAAACATCGCCGCCTTTCTAAAAGAGCGAAGGGGAACGAAAGGCGTGTGTGAGGTCAGACGAGGAGTGAACGAAGTTGAGATCGGGAATACTAAGCGTCTCCCCACTATTTGAAGAGCAATTAGATAAGAACAAGTAACCTGGTGCTGGTATAAGACATGAATATAGAGACATAGTTTGAAATAAACTCGTTGCTGTACTGGAAGCCAGTGAAGCTCGTCCAGCAAAATTGGCGAGGGCTGGTCACGATCACACAAAACACAATCCGTGCAGCTTTGTTTTGGAGGCGCTGTGAGCGCTGTAGATCTTTAGCGTGCGCCCATAGCTTAAAGAATTTGCGTCATCTAAAACGAAGATAGGACCAACCCCCTGACCGCGCTGTGACAAGCTTCTTGAGATACGAAGCGACGGATGCGCCATAATTTGCGTATATTGAAATTTACAGAATTGCACACTGAGTTTATATTGGAAGACATGTTCAGAGAGGAATCGATGAAACCCAAGGTTTTTTTAACAGAAGATTTAGTAATGATATGCAACACATTTACCAAGTTTAAGTTGAATGTTCTGGAGCTTGGACAAAACGCGGTTGCTGGCAAACCCATCAAATTCCGGTAAATTTTTCCTGATTGACTGAAGCGATGTTTTTCAGCATCCATTTATTACCTTAGCAACACGGACGTTAATTTGGCAAGAGCAAGTTCACAGTCACCCGCGATCCTAGGATTGAACTCGGCTAATAGCTGGATGTCGTCCGCATATGCCCATGACATACACTCCGCAAGCACGAACAATGTCCAACCAACAGAGCGGTATATAATGTAAATGCCTGTGGGCCAATTTGGCGCCCTGTGGAAGAGAAGTATGTGAGTGTGAACTCCTCTAAAAAACGTGTTCTTGAACGTAACTTTACAGTGCGGTTTTTCTCAGATAAGAACTATATGGAATATGTTTCCTGTGATATCAACTCTATCCCCTTGAGCACTGCCTCCTTTCATACAGCATTTCTGATTGCCTAATTAACATCAATATTTTAAGCTCTAACCTCTTCAGACCCTACCCTGTTGCTGGATTGGCTAAACAATATCACTAAGTGTCCAATGTGAACAATCCACATAAGGCTTCAAAACCATACCAATCAGCAGGGAGAACTCATGGGGTTAAAATACTGAATCTGATTCTGACCAAATTTACATTTTTGTTATCTTCATATACTCTAAAACCAGGGAGTGATTATAATCATAAAAGTGCTGATTATTGCCTTTTAAGGGCACAGATTACTTTACCGGTTTAGTTTTTGTTTTACCTGTTTTGATTGGAAAGGCCGTGGGGGCATTCCCCGTTTTTGCCCATGTTTTTCTTCGATTCTGAAACTTTCATGTAGATATGTTTTGTTCTGGTCAATCAGAGATCATGAATTGAATGTACAATTGTATTGAAACATATGTTATTGTTATGGGTTTGGTAAGTGAGCATGTGTGTGCGTTTTTTATTCTCTTGCCTTCCCCTTTCTACAGGGTTAAAATTGAAGGAAATAAGTGTTTGTGGGTAGTTTAAAAATAGTTGTTTTTTATCTAAAAAACTCAAAACTTCGAGGTCATTTCCACTCTGAGTATAAATAAAACCATGATTTTCACCCTCATTGATATTTGAAATTGGATGAATTGCTATTATTTAATTTGAACAAGTGAACTGATTTTGAAATTTGTGGATGTAAAAAAAAATTATCCAAAAAATGAATAAGAGGCACAAGATTTTTGCTGATTTCTGAGTTTACTCTGTAGTCCATGGTTGGTTTTGCGTTGCATTATATGTCCAGAGCTAAACTCTTCATGAATCACGAAATGAAGGTCCAAGGAACAAGATTTGTGGTAACATAATTCCCACTGACGCCGACGAAATGCTGTGTGAAATGGCAAGCACCCCCCTTTTGGGGGGTCACGCCCCTTTTAGAGCGAAATTTACATTGACTTTGAATCTACAAAACCATTAGACTAGGAGGTTGAGGAGCCCTCAAAATGTGCGAATGGCACATTATGGGGGGTTAGTAATACTTTTAGATCAAAAGTCAAAGGTTTAAAGATGAATGAATGATTATGAATGATTATAGGTTTCATCCAAAAATAGGAAGGGGGTCCACCGTACACCTTGGATTTTGCTCAAACCCTCCTCAGGAATAAGGGTTGGGGGGAACTAAGGGTGAGGTCACAACCAGAAAATAATATTCCTTTCCGTTCTCAAACGGCATCAGCCCATCAAAATTGTGTGACCTGAGCAAAATTGGGTAATATTAGGTGAAAACCGTTCATTTGTAAGTGCGGTTTTAAAACAGTGTTGTATTTGTCCACAAACTCAATCAGTTATGGCCGTTTGTATTGCACGGCTATGACATTTGTATTTCAGTTAGGCTATAATCAACATTTTAATGTTACTCCTTTCGTTTTATGGAGGGGGCGCGTGGGTCAAAAAGTCCATAGTAAAGTGAAAATTGGGTTTCCCATTTTAGAGGGATAATAGCAAAGTTAAATTGCTGTTGACGCTCTTTAAATATCTAAAAAGCCTGTACTGTGTGCTGTGACCATGTGATGGAAACAGGCAAAAAAATATTCCACCCTTTTGTGGTTCAAATGAAAAACTCGCCAAAATTACCCAAATTTGTTTACTGCGCACTACCAGTAGCCAATGGAGGAGGAGCTTCCCCCACACCACACACACACAATTAATCGGGAAGGCGAGCCAAAATGGAAGGAAAAATAAGAAGAGAAAAAAAGAGGGGAGAAAAGAAAGGGGAAAGAAAGGAAAGAAAGCAAAGAGTTGTGGAAAGTGGGAAGAAGAGAAAAGGAGGGTGAAGCCGGTACAATAAGGAAACGGTTAATTTTATTGTGCTCTGAAACACTAATATTAGCTGCTAAAAATGACAAAAACCCAGGGACCTTACGGGAGGCTCCGCCCCTAGAATCCCACACCTCGTACATTAATCATCCCCCACGCAAGTATAGGTATCGGGAAATCTCTTGAGTCTCTGGAGCGAAGCCCCCCACCCCCCCCGACAGTCAGGTCTGACACTGTTAGAACAAAAATTAAGCAAGTTGTTTTAAAATTAAACAACACTGGTTCTTACCATGGTCATCTGCTCAACTTGTTAAAAAATAAGCAAACTGGTTTAAAAAGCAAACAACTTGTTTACAAATAAACAACTTGTTTAAAATTTTAAGCATCATTTGTTTAAAAGTTTAAACATTTTTTTAATTGACTTTTAAACAGGTTGATGCTGACCCGGGTAAACATCAGTTGGTTAAGATTGCGAGTTGTTTAAAAATGTTTAAAACTATACACCTTGTTTAAGACAACATTATAAACAACAAACTAACAATGTTGTGTTTTTAAAACTTAAACACAGCACTTTAAACACCCTCTTTTTAAACAGCCAAAATTTTTAGAACAGTGTTCTAACAGTGGTACTCGCCACTTCCACTACGGACCGCATGTGGGGGTAGAGATACCTAAGTAATTAAATTTGGCTTGATAATCTCTATGCAGAAATCAAAATTTCAATAATTCTGATATCTTTAAAGAGCATAAAGTCATAGCCCAAATACTTCAACTCCAAAAACCTGTTGAGGGTAAAAAATGCCACACTCTTAAGTGTTGAGTAAAATCTTAGTCAAATTGAGTAAACTTCACACAAAGTTGAGTATATTTTACCCAACAATGACTAAGCTTTTAGTCACACTGGTTGGTTTACGTCACTTTGACTAAGATTTACTCAACATTAGAGCTGTGACATTTTTACTCAACATGAGTAAACATAATTTTACAGGTGGCGCGTCGACTCAGTTTTTTCAGTTTGGGTAATTTAAGCGACTTTTTCATGCGGCGGACCTGGGGGGGAACCTTTAGGGGGCATTGAAATATTTATATTTGTGTGCCTGTTTTCAATGTCCAGGCATCATTATGCTTTTTAGATTTTTTAAAGACCCTTCAGCAGCAGCATTTAACTTTGTTATTAGGTCCCTATAAAATGGATAAAATATATTTTTCACTTTAAATGGGCTATTTGACACCCCCCCCCATTGAACACGAAAGGAGTAACTTAAAATACTGATTATAATCCCATTTTGTATCCAAATGTCAATAGCTCTGTGCATACAAACATCAAAACTGATGAGTTGTTGGGAGCAAATACACTGTTATAACACACTTCATTGCACGGTTTTCACCTAATATTACCCATTTGCTCATGTCCCACAATTTGACAGGCTGCATTTGAGAACGAAAGAATATGAATTTTCTGTTTGTGCCCTACCCTTAGTTACCCCACAATTACCTGAGAGAGTTTAAAGCAAAATCCAAGGTGTATGGTGAACTCCCCTCCTATTTTGATGAAACCTTGTGATTCATTCTAATTTGTATTGTTGCGAATATGCTAACATCAGTTTTTGACAATTATCTTAAAAAGCTTTGACTTTTGGATATAAAAATGTTTTTACTGACCCCCCCTAATGTGCCATTCCGCCATTTTTTGAGTGGTCTCTCAACCCCCTAGTCTAACGGTTCTGTAGATACAGTCCAATAGTACTTCTCTTCAGAAAGGGCGTGACCCCAAAAGGGGGCGTGGCCATTTCAGCATATTTTCTGCGTCAGTGGGACTTATTTACCACCCAAATATTGTTCCTGGACTTCCATTTAGTGGATTCCTGAAGAGTTAGCTCTGGCCATATATTGCATACAAAACCCACCATGAGGCGACGTGGAGTAATTGGCAAACCATATATGAAAAAGGTGTATTTCTACCATTTGAGTTATTATGCAGCTGAATGAAATTCATTAAACCTACAAAAATCTGTCTTAGTGGAATTCTTAAAAAAATGTTGCATGCTAAGTAGAATACAGGGATTGAATTTTAAAATAAGGTGTCCTTGTAAAACTCTCCTGTCATATCATGGGGAGCGATTGGTAAGCTGTTCATGGAATTTACCACTGCTAACCAGGGATACATGTGGAACGATTTTCCAAGGGGAGCGTAAATTCTCCTCACTACGAGTGGTTAAGAAGCGGTAGGGGATCTCGCTTTTGTGTCCTCTTAAATTCTGTCCCTGAATAATTAGACTTAAAGGGTGCAACGAGAGATTTTGAGGCCCCAAATTTGTGTCATAATAGTAATTTTCAAAGAGATTAGACACTCCATATATTTTTACCTTGTAATTTAGCTACAGAATGTCTTAAAAGAGAAAAACGTGATTCTGATTTGCTTATCTCCATATAAAAACATAGGCCTGAATTTCGATTTGCTCCTATACGACATTAGAAATTTCATAATTTTGTGCCAAAGAACCATTTCTCACTTAAACGTTTTAGATGGGGTTATTTTTTGTGGAATGCATTACCATAGAGCAAAAAATCAATACTTTCGATTTTTTAGTGACCCCTGAACCTGTGAAATCTCGTTGCAACTTTAAAACTAATGGTGTTGTTGAATCCTTTCTTACAGGAGGAGTTACGGATAGTGAAAAAACAGCCCAAATCAGGGTGTTAGAGTTGGTATTGCAGGGAATGCTATTTAGTATGCACGCCAAAGGGTTTTCCATACCCTTAAAATATAAGGGTTTAAGCATTTGCCACGGACGGATGCAAGATCGACGTGTTCTTTTGAGGAGGTTGAATGAAAATGCAACAGACAGGGTATTCAAGATTTCGCCGGTTACCGAAGAGAGTGCGGGAGCTTATTTATAGTTGTCGAATTTATCATAATTTTAATTGGAGAAACAACAAACAAAACTATTTACTGAATGGCTTATGTGAGGTTCGGATAGCACCGGAAGGTATGTAGTTTAAGCGCTCTCTTGAATGTTCTAAAACTAGAAGCATGCAGGGATATATCCCAGAATATGTCGCAGTCACGTGACTGGATAATCTTGCACATGGCATTATTATCTATGCTTGGGGAATCTCCAGCTGCGATTCCTTAAATTGTTAATATTTTCAAACTCTATCAGGAAATGTCTCTCTCTCTGACAGAAACTCAGCGGACTAGAGTTTTCAAGGCTTTGTAATATTGTTTTTTGTCATAAGGTTATGAAATGAAATAATCGTGTATGTTTTAATTTAAATCAGGTTTTGAAAAAAAATAGTCCATCTGTGTGTGGGTGCAATGATTATAATAAATAAATAAACAAAATCTAAATATAAAAAGTAGGACACAGACTTGCTTTTAGTGAAAGGATAAATAGATCTTAATTTGTTTGCCTACCCCCGGTCTCTTGTAAATACTATATTCTTGACATGTCCGAGCAACTTTACTTCCCAGATGAGGGACCAATGGAGCCATTAAATGATCAACCTCTAGACCAAACAACCTGTTATAATCAAACAACCAAGTTCTGTCCGTGCCCAGGCAGGGCGGTTAGTCAAGCTGGATAATGTCAGGCTACGGGATGCCCTGCACCAAAGTATCAATGCAAACAGATGGGTGCGGGCGCCGACGGCAAAAATTGAGCTATCATGTTGGAAAGATCAGACATCATCGCCAACTATATGTGAGTATACCATTTGTGTTGGAAATTGTTGGGCATGCCTTTGTTTAGTACCATATTCCTGTTGTGATTATCTGTTAGTAACTGCCTAATGCCAGATGGTGGTTGGAATCAATCCCAATAATGCATTGCAATGTGCCTATCTATACTGTACGTCACTAAACCTTGTCAAGTACTTAGGGATAAACAATTGGTTCAAGAAGTTTTTTTAAGAACCACATGACATTTTTCATGAATTCCCCCCTGCTAAAAATCCCTAAATGTCACCATTATGCTTTTCCGTGACCATACAAATCTAAAAATGAGTGTAAAAGGTCATGGGTTTTTATGTGTTAAAGAATAGTATATTTGTGGTATCAACATGACCTAATTGGAGCACAAAGTTTTCCCAAAACTGGTCATTAGGGAATGGAACCAAACACCTCTGGCCTAGCCTTCACTTGATCCTGTTGAAAATGCAAAGGCTGGCTATGCTATTGGGATTGCGTTTTTTGATCGTTTGGTTGTGGTTCAGCTGCAGTGGGAGAATTTGAAGTCATACCATGTCAGAAAATATACTGGTCCATGTGAAAAGGCCCAAAAGGTTCAGTGCAATATCTGCCATTTGTCAGAAATTACCATCATATACTATTATAAGTCCCTTTGGTCAGTGGCTCTTTAAATTGTTTCTTCAGGCTACATCAGTCCAATAAAATATGTTTACATGTCAAGTAACAGGTTTGGTTCTGCACAAAGATGTTTAGGTCACAGTCCTTTTCAAGAACTTTTCTTTCATACTTTTGTTCATCTCGTTTGCCATTTTGAATAAAAGATGAAATATACGTTAAAGGTTAATGAACTGCAGTAGAGCTCAAGTTTCAGTATTTGTTAACGAGGACAGGTATTCTGTGTTCTTACCTCATCAAAATAAAAAGCTCAGTCGAATATGGGTGGGGATAACATCTGAAATCTTTTCAATTGAATGGGGTAATAACAATGGCCTATGCATTTTTTGAGATAAATGGGAAATCTGAAGTACTTTGTCCTTTGCATATCAATGACGGGATTTACTTGTTCCACTTGTGCCAATACTAGTGCCAATGAATCATGTTCATCTGTTGGTCCGCTAATACTCAGGGAAAAACAGTGGCTAGCCATCTTGTTTGTCAGGGGGAAAGGGGGGCACATATATTTTTTCAGGTGAAAGCATAATTTTAAATTTGTTAGTATAGTATATGGCCTAGTAAAATCACTAATTTTTTAGGTGGCAAGAATTTACCCACGGGGGGGGGGGGGGGGGGGGGGGCTTTTGGGGGGTCAGCTGCCCCACCCCCCCCCCACCTACCTTCTGGCTACCCACTTAAAAATGACATTTCCATTAATTTTCAAGACAAATTTGCACATACTACATGCAGAATATCTTTTCCCTTTGTCCCATGACCTATATAAATTAATGCATTAGAGTATGCCATGAGGAGAAAAGAAAACCCACAAAATGCATTCCCTGTGTGTTGACATAGAAACTGTGTTTTTCGTTGAGTTACCTTCCTGTTTAACCTTATTCCCCTGCTTTTTGGTAAACAAAAATGTACCCACTTTATTTGGAAATTCATCCCCAGCCGAGCTTGTGGCATCACATTCTGAAAGACCTTCATGTGGGCTAGGACCAGACAATGGCAGCAAATGTGGCCAAACACATTTACCCTCAAAACAGGCTGCAAACCACAAGCCGATTTTGACGATTGAATCTTCATGTTTCAAACGAGTCTAATTTTGATGCACAAGTAATGATTTACTAATGCACTTATTATCACAAGACCACAACCAATGAACTCGTAACTTTGTGGGGGGGTGAGACCATGATGATATCTGGTACTTGTGCCACACAATTTTATGCAGATATCTGCTTGTTAATGAATATTTATGGAGAGATTTGCATATAGACAAAAGAATATCATTAGTCCAAGATACAAAATATGACCAAACTGGTTAAAATAGTAGGGTGGTAGACCCATGCTGATTCTGGTCATAGAAAATATATAGCCCTGGAGCTAAGCAGACATTTGTAACACATCTCAAGTTACAAAAGGTCTTGAGTTGATTACAGATGTTAGACAGCCTGACAGGAACCCCTGAACATGATTCTTAATTGCGCAAGTGGTGCAGTAAGGAGGGGCCAGAGAACAAATTGTACAGGGGGCAAATTTTTAAATGATCCAATCCATGTTTTGAAAAGTATACCATGTTATGTGTCTAACCGTAAGGATCAGAAAAGGTTATAGTTTGTAATAGTACAGCCTAAAGTTCAGAGTTATAGGCTAAAATCAATAAAAAGGGTCAATTCAGTTGTACAGGGTCAAATTTTAAAGTTGCTCCGATGGATAAAAAAATGTGTGCAATAATAATTGGGTGGAGCTCATAGATTAAAATAAGGAATAGTTTGCGTGTCTCAAATGCTGGCTTAATAACGTAGGGGGGAAACAAGATCAAGCCCAATTGATGCAATGGACGTTGACCTTCTGTGCCCCCGACATCAGAAACTACGCATTTAAGCAGTTCAAAGCTTATCCTTTTTAATCCTGGAAACTAAGAACTATTGAACTTTACAATTGACCCCTGTACAACTGAAATTGACCCTTATGATTTTTTCTGTTTTTAGCCTATAGCTTGACACGGAGGCTGTACATAGTACAAACTAGACCTTTTCTGAATCCTTATGGTTAGACGCATTAAGTGGTGTGCTTTTAACAGATTGGATCAATTTTTTAAAGATTGACCCCAGTACAATCTTTGTGGGGCGCCCCCTTCTGAAGGCACCATTTGCAGCACTTAAAGAATTGCATTTCAGGGGTTCCTGTGCAGGCTGGCAAAATATTTAATCACTCAACCTTTTGTACTTGAGATGTTTACAAATGTGTTGCTAGCTCGGGGTTAAATAAAAGGAAGAAGTGAACGCGTTTGTTTATGGACTGTCCAATCCTGTAACCGATTTCTCTCACACAGCGAACCTTGGTTGTTGCTGCTTTTTTCAGCATCGGGCGTCGTCACTGTTTGTTGAACAAGCCACGCATATGTTAAAATCTTTGCGTCACATGTTATGTTATCAGGTGCATTTTCCTCCAGTTTCCATTGTCTGATCGGCAATGTTTCTGCCAATTAATATGCAAAAAACCAATCGATTGAAGAAACCATGCCTCTAAAAAGATTCCTGCATCCCCTAAATGCACAAAAAGTCTCCAGAGTGACCCCTGTTTTATTTTGCTTAGGAAAAAGAGATATTTGAGTCTGAGTGATATCATGTGGCATCAGTTGTTTGTTGTTGTATTTCACTCGTTAAATCCGCTGAACGTAAAATACTTGCATCTCTCATAAATGCCCAAGGACGTTCCACTACGACGATAGGTCCACTATTATGGTGGTCCCAAAACTTGAATAATGAATTGTTGTATGCTCATTATCATACTTTTGGGCATCTCGATTTTGGTTACGCCGTTTGTTGAGAATCCGCTTGTCTACCTTATTTAAGCCGTGGTTTCTGGTGCCTGTATAGATTATAGATTGCATCTCAATATCTTATGGTAATGATTAGTGATGGAAAATTTGCATATGACCATGTGGACACCTGTATTATGCACCTTATTCTGGTTATAAGTTAGTTGAAGGTTCTGATCTTTGATTTGTTTTCCTTCATTGGGCCAGCAATTGCCGATGGACCAGGGCAATATTGGGCTGCTTGGTTTATAATAGTGCAGGCAGGGAGTGGAGTTTTTAACTGGTTTTGATATACTTATAGGTAAGTCTATGTAACAATAAAAATGTAAATTTCAATACTTCTTTGAAATTTGTCCAGTTTCCTTACAGAATTTTAGAGAATATAATAGGCCAGTGTTGAAACTAAGCATTCCTGCATTGTCCAACAATCTTTAATGTTTTTTCTGTATGTGTGATGTTTCCTTTGTCATATCAAACAAATCATCTGCAGGATTAAAACTAGGGTGTGCCACCAACTGGCAGTGAGGTCTATGTTTCGGACCTCCATTGACATTACAGGTGCAAACGAGAGATTTTGAAATAACGGGTTGTCCCAAAAATGTGAAAATTCTGATTTGGTCAACTGGGTGTAAAGCCTTTTATCAAAAATATCTCCAATCTGAAAGGAATTACTGAGAACTGTTCTTTGGTACACAAATTGTGAAATTCTAAAATTTTTAATTGCGTATAGGAGCAAATACGAAATTTTTAGCCTATGTTTTCTAT
Source organism: Ophioderma brevispina (assembly GCA_023653785.1). Taxonomy (NCBI): domain Eukaryota; kingdom Metazoa; phylum Echinodermata; class Ophiuroidea; order Amphilepidida; family Ophiodermatidae; genus Ophioderma; species Ophioderma brevispina. Next base: position 1,040 of record JAMKCH010040999.1, on the reverse strand, counting down.
GAAATATACCATATACAAATCACCTGTTTTTTTCATTTTAAGGTTATTTCTAAAGTAACCCAAATAAAACAGCAGGAATCTAATGAGCATCTAATCTATAGGAAAACCTACAATATCACCGAAAATATGGATGACTTTAAATTTCTCGTTACACCTTTTTTACCTCTGCCAGCAATTTGTTTGCACCTATCAGCTGAAGTTTGCTTGAAATATTAGAAGCATTTTATATCAGCGTTCTGATATTGCTATCTGCATTTGGTTTTGTGAAATTTTCCTGATGGGGACAACGTTTCTGGAACCCTTGGCAGTTCCCATTTGGGTATACAAGGGGTGAGGACAACCCGCGAGGTTTTGGAAGGTTAATTATTCTGCAGGACACATTTGGTGAATTTAAAAAAACACAGAATACTCAAACATTTAACAAACATAAAGAGTAATATTTTTATATCCACTTACGGAGTCAATCTTGTGGAACATCTCCTTTCCAGAAACATGACATGATTTTTTTAACTGATTATTGAAATGAAGAACCCAAAAAATTGATGATTTTTTTTAAATCTGTCAAATTAATTAAGTTAAATCAGATGTCATATGCATGCCATATGGACACTTATGGAGCCATGTCAATCTAGTAACCAGTTTTTGCCAACAAAAGTTTCAGTTAGGGCATGCACAAAATTTAAGCCAATTTTGACTCTTAACATTGGTTCTTTGGTATCACTGAAATGTCACTTGGAGAGCACTATTTTGATTCAAAATTATCCCAATTAGACTAGAATCTTGTTGTTGGCAACACTGAGCTAGAATTTACTTCCTCCACAGCCGAAAAATACAAACAATTTGGGTCCTTACACTAAAGAAAACAAAACACTTGAGAAGAATTTCTTGGTTCCATTTCATCATCACCGCAATCTCCATTTACATCTGGGTTAAGTGAGTGGCAAGCATATTCCTTTCTACGAAATTTTTTGTAAAATCACTGGTACCTCGACACAATGAATGGTATCCATTATCATGTATTGTTTATATACTTAATGATA
>JAMKCH010040998.1:0-77326 GCA_023653785.1 Ophioderma brevispina | reverse complement strand
GATTTATGGTGTGCTTAGATTGCCGGCAAAATCAGTGTTTGTGTATGGGAGTTTATGTACGGTTAAATTGACCACGTGGAAATATGTGCCATCGGGACCGTGTTTCGGGCCGAAAGGTTTTTGATTGCGCATTTTTTTATAACGGTTCATGGGACTCACACCACAAACAGCTATTACAGATCTATGATTTTTGAAGGGATGTATTTTTCGATATACCTCGTTGCGTAGTGAGATCTTCCCAGAAAACGAACCAATAAAAGTACTGTGGAGAAGCCCTTATTTCCCTGGTAAGGTCTTATTATAGGGCTAGTGTGCAAGGTCAACGGAAAAAAATAGTGGTTACAAAAAAAAGACACCATGCAGGCGCAATCGGCGCCAGTTCTGCGGGCGGCCGGATAATCGAAGGATCCGGATAAATGGTGGCCCGGATAAACGAGCGGTTGGACTGTATTTACTAACGGTTGCTGATTTAAGAATCTGAAATAAAAAATTGGGGGTCACCAACTTTTGTTTTGAGCTATAGCCAAAAACAATAAAAAAAGGATATTTGTTGTCACTTTTTAAATCCACACCTAGTCTATGGGAAAAGTCAAATTTGATCGTGTAGATCGCCTGACAAAAAGTTAAAAACGTCTCGATAAATTTCTAAAAAATGTTGAGGTCCCGAGATGTAGTTCTTCAAAATTTTGAAATAAAACAAATTAGGGTTCACCGACTTACTTTTTCATATAATAAAATAATTAAAAAACCTAAAAAATCAAATTTTACTTTTTTTCAAATTGGGCGTCTTGTGGGCGGCAAGAAAAATCAGCGCCACATTCGGCATGAAGCAAAGCAGGAACGCAGCCGTAGAGATATGCGGATTTTAATAAACGCAAAACACATACGCCACAGTTATTCACTGGGATTCTGCGCATAATACCTTCGAATCAAAACTAAAATTCTTGTATTTGTTCATGACAGGGATCTATAACAGAATGATTGAAGGTGTAAAGCAGATTGCGCGTAAATCAAATCACACGTCAAACCCTCTTAAAGGGCATTTTGTGACCTAGAACCTTATTTGTTTTGACACTCGGCAATTGCTATCAGACCTTAGCATGAAATTATAAATTATATTCTGGGCTTTAGGGAGGTTGATGGTCGGCAAACAAAGACACCGGCATTTCTTTTGCTTTGCAGAAGAAATGGGAATCAACTGTGCCAATGGGGAAGGATGCACTTGAGATATTTGGTGCTCTCTTAACATTTATAACCTTTATTATGGCTGTACTCTTTTAAAACTGGGTGGCTTTTTACGTTGCCAACATGTTTTGATAGGATTAAATTTTTTTGTGAACAGAATAGCTTCAAATTGAGATTTTTATTAAATTTAGGTTAGTATTTAAAATAAAAACGTTTTAGATTTTTGAACGCCTTTATATCCCTCTGGTCAGTTAAATGAGTATTAATTTGATAATAGATGCTATTTTACATTGAAAGAAATAGATGATTTTACTGATTTTGTTACCGGTCAACTTGAAAAGGCCAAAAACCACCTCTAAACTAGGATTCAAACTCAGTTGATGTACTCGACAAACACTGTGAACTGATTACAAATTTTAAACAATGTAGTTATTTCAATGTGTGTTTAGAATTCAGTCTCAATCAAAACATCCGTTAGGTATCCAATAATCAAAAGATTTATCTATAATAAAGTTGCTTGAATTTATGAACTACTAAACTTACTTCCTTGTGTGAGTGCCGCGACGCGGGGCTGAAGCGAGATTACAATTAAGATGCCGAACTTGCAGAGAGTCCTGGCGAATTTCAGCGTAAAACTTAATTATTTCCAGTAGTGGGACGTGTCCACGGTACGATTGTCCTGAATGTAAGAAAACCAGCTCCTAACTTGACTCCCGATGCTCGGAGTTCGACTAAATATAAAGTCAAAAGTGCTGTAGCTTGTTTATCCTTGGTGAAACTCAGAGGCTCAAGAAAAATACGGATGGAAACCGAACCCGGTTTCACAATCGGACGAAGCTGCTGGAGCTGAGACTACTAGACAAGTCCCCTATATGAGACTGTAATCATTGACTATGATGACTGTCACGTCAAACTTGGAAAAACTATGAATAACATGGAAGTAAGATGTATGATAATTCTTGCTAAGTAAAAACTTGGAGCATGATGGTTATGAAACTCTCTAATAACTGGAGTAAGATGTTGTGATACTCTTCCCTAATCTTCTCTCACCAGGGCTTGATATATCCTCTCAAACAAATCTAGAAGGAGTGTGGTCCTCTCTATATGAGTCATGTCCTAAATATAAGTCCTTACATCAAACGTCTGGAAATCGGCCTCTACAATTCCAAATTCTGTAATGTATAGATTTGGGCTCTCATAGCAGCATCACTGGACGTGTGTAATAACAAGCTATCGTGCGCCACCTACGGCAAGAATCATATTACCTTGAGTTAGACTAGTCTGATCTCCTAGTCTCAAGTCAAAAACTCCAGAACATTCTCCGCGGTTCTCTTGGGGGAATTCTAAATTGCTACATACCACCAGTTATGCACACAAACCAAGGTATATTTTGTAGTACATACGCAGAACCAATTTACAACACTTCATGTGCCAATCCAGACTTAATTTACTCAAAGTTGAATTCTTGGGGTCTTGTAAACACTTTGCATTTAGTAAGATGTATTTCCCGTGTATTTTGTCAGGGGCCGTACCAGACATGAGCACTGCTGGGGAGCAAGACTAAAGAAGTTTCCAGGTTTTTCCGGGCTTGCGCGCTCACCGGGTAGACCTATTCTGAAGATGCGAGTGGGGGGGGGGGGGGAGGGGGAAGGGGAAGTGTTTTGCCTTCTCGCTTTTCTTCTTTTTTTTCTCTCACATTTTCTTTTCCTTCCCAGTTCTTTCCTCCCCCATCCCAATGTTTTTTGTGTCGCGGAGAGAAGGCTTTTCCTCTCGCCCCGCCACCCCACCCCCTGGTTACACGATTGCATATTTTACAACCTCAGATACACGTGGCATTTCTATTGCCAATATTTTTCCGTTACAATGAAGGAAACCACATGTTAATTTCTACAACACTTATAAATTTATTAAAGAGCTACTTAGCATACTCCGAAACCTTTGTTTTATAAAATACTGGCGAAACCCCGGGAAGGAAAAGGAAAAAAGACAAAAAGAACCCGGAATGCGAAAACCCCGAAACCGGCTGAAAGAACTAATAGATACTAAATTTAGTGGAAAGCAAAGTGCTTGAATGTCATGGTTTTATCATGGAAATGGCATCTCTGCAAAATATGAAACAATTTAGTCTGAACAGGTAGATTTACTAACCGATACAAAAAATGAATTTTGGCTTAAGACTTGGCATTATAGTAAAATATTTCAACTTTAAATGAAATACATTTCAAAATCTTTATGGGAGTGTACGCAATACACATCTAGCCAAAGCTTTTTTTGTTAGAGAACTATTTGAATACCGTATTGGTCCTAATAAACGCCCCTGGGACGGCGGTTGCATTTTTCAAAAAAGGGGGGGACGTTGTTACAGTCAAAAATGGATGGCAAGTCAAAAATCCCACAAATATCACCTTACACAGGTATTAAAAGGGTGTTCAGTGCGTGTGCGCCTGGGATTTCAACACAGGGCTATTATAATCAACCAAGTTTGGGGGTCCATTTTGATGTGCTGTTGAAGCAGAAAAGCAATTGATGACAACAGCGATCATGATACGGATTTAATAACAGTCCCGGCCATTTTTTAACTCATCTGATTTAGGTAAAACGTAAAATCATTTTCTTGAATTGTGTTTATCCAAAAATCATAGGCCGGCATTTATTAGAGCAGCGGGCGTTTATTAGAACAACACGGTATACTTTATTTGTAAACAAAATACACGTCTACACATGGGACTTAACTACATTTTGTGCAAAGAATGTGCGAATGATTATATGAACGGAGCCACTGAGTATGAGGTTCTTTATGAATGATATTAAATGAAAATCGCAATAAAAAATAGTACTTTCAGTACTTGGATTTCGACTTCCACTCTTTAATCATGAAATTGGTCATCTCAACTAAAAAGAATGAAAGCACCAACTGAGACTTACAAAACAACATTAATTAATAAGTCGAAAAGGGTAGGTAGACCGGACTCGAACGACTGAACACCCAAAATAAAAATCAAATTTCCTTGGCGTAGACCAGTGGCCAGTAAAGGAGCTCAAAAATCTTGGGGCAAACTTTGATTCCCTTGAAACCCCTGAGAAAAGTTAGTTTCAAGAAATTTAGATGCTGTATTATGAATCGATAGTTGTCATAGGAGTCTGCAATGCAATGAATTACATTGTAGATTTGCTGTACTGTACATCAGCTTATAATATGTAAGAAATTTAATGCTCGTTTTCCTTGATAAATTTTTAATAGTTTTTGGCTTGGATGAAAAAAATGAGAAGCGCTTCTCGTACAAATAGACGGCAGAAGCTTTCCCTGTGATATATTTTTGGTTCAAATTGGTGAAAAATTATTTTGATAATTGTCTCGTTTGTTTTCATCCAAAGTAGTACTTTTTTAGATTTATTTTTTAGGAAATACTTCAAAGACAAATATTATTGTTAGAATATTATTTCAATGTACAATTGAATGAAGCCTTCATCTTTCTTGACAATAACTGTAATACAACAAGTAAATGTACTTCATTCTGGTTCAATGTCAGGTGACTTTAGCCTACATTACCAAAATTAAAGAAATGTATATGTGTCACATTTCATGAGTAACATACGAATTAAGAAAACGGAAGAGATTGAAGTTAGACAATGCTTTAAAAACGGTCATTTATAATGATTATAGTGGCAAATGTGAAACTTAAAAGAAGCGTCTCACAGACCAAAACATTATAACAAATAAATATTGACAAAATTTAGTTACTATGATTCTATTTATCTTATGATGTGCCTTTTAACTAGAATAACCATTGAAAATAATTGACTTCATACAAAGAAAGTTAGTTAACGCGCATTCATTTGTTTCACATCAACTACTGAACCCTCACTACTAGCATACAACAATTCGCGTCGTATGTACAAGTTCCTCGTGGTTCGCAGCGGGGTTCGAAGCGATATAAGTATAAACGTTATGATTTTATTTTGGATAGTATGTTTTGTCAGTTGGAGTCTGCATGTGCCCACCACTTTCGGCTATTAAAATTATGCTAGTATTCAGTTCTGTGATCATCTCTTTAAAGTGGAAAGGAGGAGGATGTTTTTAGGATACAAAATTTCTTCAAATTGCCACAGGATCGATTGTAGGACCTCCTACCAAGAACGTTCTTCAGAAGGTTTATGAACAAATCAGTACAAAAAGAAAACCGCAACCTTGTTTTGAACTTTGCCTGCTGACTATAGTAAAATGTTCCCCATTAAGAGTATTGCACTTGGTCTGAAGGAGTTGACAAGTACTTTTGACTGGAAATGCATGTTCCTTAGTGTTTTAGTGGCATTTCTATGTGTATGCCACCAAATAGTGTTTGCCTCATTTTTGTGGTTTTTTTGAAGTCAACAACATTAGGTGTCTCTGGAAATTACACTTTTGTGTCATGTTTCCATTGCAAACATTCTCTGAAGTATAGTGGGTGGGATCATCAAAAGTTTGAAAAACATTATAAGTGTGTGAGGCTGTAGGCCTAACTAGCTAGTGTACTGGCATCACACAGAAGTAAAGTTGCATGCTAAGCTTCTATCTGATACTTGAAAGTATACATAGACATTCGGGACAAAGGAAAAAGAACACGTTCGGGACTCTAGAGCTTCTACGAAGGCCCCAATGGGCTCTGAAATAGTTATGTTGCAAGGCAATATATACTACTTCTGAGGTACTTTACTCACTGCGAGTCGCCACATTGGTCAGGTCACACCAAATAGTTTTTTAAATAGATGATTAAAAGATAAAATGAGTTCAAATTATAGTTGGAAGAATAAACGTCTGGAAAATAATTAAAGTCTGATTAAGTTCAGTTGGATGTTAGCGTGTTGGTATCACAATCCCCCGGCTCTTATTACTTATAGAGGATAGAAGGTTTACATGTAAACATGATAGCCTGATGTGTATGTATACCGCTTGCCAGGCAGATATTTAACATACATTTTATGGATCATAGATCAATATGGTAATTACCTTCTACAAAGAAACCTTAGAAAGCAGAGGAGATGGTTTTTATGTTAATTTTATATATCATCCCCAAGCACGATTTATAAATCATGCTTTTTTCAAAACTCATATCCTATCCATTATTGTTCTTATTTTTAATAAACACTACCAATTTTAAAAAATCTACCCAAAAAATGTTTGCAACTGTTTAAAACAGTAATGGAAAAACATTGTTTTTGGGTAACAGTAAATAAGCCTGATTTTAGATACGCTAAAAATGTTGCTTTTGAAACACTACGTTTATTTAATGGTACCATTTGAAAATAAATGCTATCCATTTTAATGGAAACACCTACGTTTAAAAATAGAACAGCCTGTTAAATAAAACGTCACTTGTTTATATATAGACAGGCATCAATGATTGAATGTAATTTTCGACATCAGGTTTCCATGTTTTTTTCGAGGTTTGAAGGCAATATCTCTAGAAAGGAAAATGGAAAGCATGTCAAACTATATATGCCCAAATGCAGCTCACAGCAACTATCAAAATATTACCATTTTGATCAATAAAGCATTGTTTAAAAGCCTTATTACTAAAGAATCAAAATATATGGAAATGCACTTTTTTTAATGAAAATCTACCGTAATTGTTACTGACACTACTTCAACTTACTCTGTGGCATTTATATTGAGTGATGGATCAAGTTCATACTTCATATGCTTATACATTGAAACAAGGTCTTAGTTGTGCCACAGTTGGGAAGGTCAAAGTTCATTCAGGTGTCACTTGGGGTCCCTATTCTCTCTTATTCTAGATTACAATAAGCGGATGACCTATTTGTGACCACTGTCCCTATTTTTACCTTGTGCTAGCACCAGGGTTATAGTCGGATGGACGAGGAATGTTGTGGTGTGTGTTTTCTTTATCAGGGCCTGCATTCTTATCATATGGTGATGAAGTTTTGTTAGTGTAGGGGTACGTGGGTCTGAGCAAAGATGAACAAAGAGCGATATGCCATAGTGGGTTGTAATTTGGCCATTTGGAAGCCAATTTTGAGGGGCTTAATAACACTTAAAATAAGGATGGCTGAGAGTAGACAACTGTGGATCTGTGTGACTCGAATGAAAGGCCTGCTGCAGGAGTGAGTGTGACATGGACCCCAGTTGTAAGTCAATGCTCAAAGTGCTTGGTTGTAAATTTCAGTGCCCAGTTAGTGAATGGTTAACTTGAAAGACATACCATGATGATCATGAAGGCCCTTTAAACAGTTGATGCCACTTTGACCTACTTGTTTTTCACTTGATGTTATACTTCAGCTAGCAATGTTAAAGGCACTATTACGGTGTACCACGACGCCAAAAAAAAAAAAAACTAATAAAATTGAAAAAAAAAAAAATGAAATTAAAAAAAAAATCTTTTTTTTTTAATTTGATTTTTTTAACTTGGGATTTTTTTTTTAAATTTTATTTGCGATTTGTTGTTTGTTATAAGAGTTTTTTTGATAAATAATTTTTTTTTGTTTTAGAAATTTTTTTTAGAATTTTATTTTTTTTTTTTTAGAATTTTTATTGTTTTTAGATTTTTGTTAAAAAGAATTTTTCTCCGCAGATTTGTTTTTTTTCGTTGGAATTTTTTTTTTCCTTTGGATTTGTTTTTTTGGCGTCGTTCGTCGATAAAAAAAAAAATTGAAGTGAAAATAAAATTTTCGCTATATAAATGGCTGGGGGTTACAATGACGGGAAACAGCCACGGGAGGAGAGTTACTGGCCGGAGAAGTGTCTCTGTTTTGTTCTTTTTTAGAAATGCCGTGTTGCATGCATTACTTTGCATCATTAGATACCCACACAAATGGCCGATAGAGTTTCCTTTTTTTCTGATTTTGCAATAAAATTGAATGACAAAAAGAAAGTGTAGGGCTACCTGGAAGCAGAACAGGACACTTCACAGGCAATAGAACATGTCTTGGTCTGCCATGGAGCAACAATGCACGACAAGAACCTGCGGGAAAGTGAAGAAGCCATACGCTGCGCTGCTGTAGCCTGTAAGCCTAACATCTATGGCTGGATCATATTGAGATGCACGTGTTGGAGACCACGATAAGAAGAAAACTAACACAAAAATTAGGACTAAATTGGATCTTTGCTGTTTGTTGTGGATTGGACTTAGGAAAGGGGGCTGGCACCCAATAATTGTGATTGCGGGGGGGGGGGGGGGGGGTGGCTCGATACCCTTGAACCCCCCCCCCCCCCCCCCAATAATTTTAACACTTTTTAACCAAAACATTCAATTCCAAAGCTTTCACCCTCCAGCAAACTCCTTGTTCAGCGCTCCGCCCTTTGCGAAGGCCAGCGGGGGCCAAATCCTGAAAATCTTCCTAAGCCACATGTTCATCACAGAAAAAGTAAAACTTTGGGAATGTCTTGTTTGGCCAACCGTGACGTCATTGTCCCCTAACTCACTGAAAAAAGAAACTGAGTTGTTGAATGTGGCCAGGTAGTGTCGGTAACGTTTTCATATGACTGTGAGTTTATATAATAGAAAGTAATACACAATATCTAAAAATAAGAATGATATACAAATATTGTCAGTATTTTTGGCTTTTATAGTAGCCATCAAATTAACATAAGATACCATTTTGGCCTTTTATACAAAGGTCTAAGCAGGTGGCCAAACACCCCCCCACACACACACCTTCCGACCTTTGACGGAACCCCTAGTAGTACCTCCATTTTTGTCGCTAAAATGACCGGCAAGGATGAACTTTAAAATTAAAGCCATAGAAATATTATGTTCCTGGTTCAGACCTTTTCAAATGGGGGGGGGGGAGAAGGGGCGCCGATGCATTTTCTAACGGGGGAAATTTGGGCCTTTTCCATAGACCACTGGTACTAACGTTCAGTTTATTATTGGGGGCTTTGCGGGAGGGGCAATTGGGCAAGGGTCTGAGCTGGGGAGCACTCGCCCGGCCCCTCCCTGCCACTGCTTCCTGGTTATACCAAGGATACCACCCGGTTCCCATGACATTCACTGTACTAAATGCCACGGGGTATAACAGGAGTAGGATCAACAATAAAAATTTGTAAATTATACCCGCTAGAAGAGGAATTTCTTTTTGGGGGGAAAAAAAAAAAAGACAAATAGGTTTACGGTAGTTTTGGGGGCGGGGTCGAACCTTAAATGTAAAGGAGTGAGCGGGAGATGCAGTATCTCTTGAACCACATCGTTTCACACAGACTATTGAAAAATGAAGAAGTGAGCTTTTTTTCAGTAAGCTAGGGGGGTCAATTGTGACCGTCAAAGAGTCTTTCAAATAAGATACTGCCCGCTTCCATTGCATCGCCCAATCCACAACAAACAGCACGATCACATTTTTGGTGTGAACAGTCTAATCTGAGACGAATCTTGCGCGAGTTTAGTTATGCGACATGCAGTATTGCATGCAATACGGCATAGCAACAGTATAAAGCCTGCCCCCCTGCACGCCAGGGCCTGCTACAGCAGGGCAGAACAAAACAGCGAACGCTCGTCCTCCTCCGTGGCTGGTTTCCGCATTTGTAATCCTCCCGCCATTTATATAAGCGAATATTTTATTTCCCTCACATGCTTATTTTTTTACATACGCACGTACCAATGAGGCCAAAAAACAAAAATCCATCGTGAAAAAAATTGTAACAAAAAAAATTTCACCCACCTTCTACCACAACGACTCCACATCGCAACACCTCTTTCACCAACATCTACCACACTTTAAACACCACCCACTCTGACACACACATTTTACAAACACAACTCGGACATTTTTTCTATTTCATTTTCCTTATTTTCATTTTTTTTTTTCCCTTTTACTTTCTTTTTTTTGTGGGGCGTCGATGGGAACAGAAGAAAAACCTGTCCACTATCGCCCTGTGAGTTGCTAAATCAGAAAATTGAAAAAAATCATCAAAAATCAGACTTTTTGCATATTTGTACAAGTACCAGGTATCCTAACATACACTGCAAAGATAGGACCAGAAGCAACCTAATAAGGACAAAAATTGGAAGGTTTTAGTCATTACTGTCCGTTCGGACACTTACTACAACAAGTAATTGAAGGGGATTCCTATCTTTGAACACTGCCGTTTTCTGCCTGTTCTGTAATTTCGTCAGTTGGAAAAAGTAAAATATGAGAATTCAAAGACTTATGCTTCATTTTAAGCTAGTCCTGAAAATAATAGATATTGACCCTTTCGGATAAATCACTGCTAGTTGTCTTTAATTTTTTAAGTCATTTCATGTCTCATTATGACCCAACCCCGCTTGTTCTTTTTAGCTGAGGCACTTTTGTCAGGAAGTACTTTTTCATCAAAAAAATTTGGTTGGAAACATATGTTACTGAAACATATTATATATAACAAATAGCCTTTAAATAGGGATACCTTTAGCCATGTAAATTATTATTTGATGCGGCAAATGGAAATATAGCATAAAAAAACAATGACTAATTCATACTATGCTAATCAGTTGTTTTCACACTATTTTTTGTTGTCAATTAATACAACTAATTGACCTGAGGAAGAGTTGTTGGGAAGGGGCGATGGGGTACTGTGAAGGGGAAGAGGGTTTGGAAAGAAGCGAGATGAGGGGATGTTGGAAGGGATGGGGTGTGGGCAGGGGATGTAGGGGTGTGGGAAGGGTAAGATGGAATGTTGGTAAGGGGAGATGGGTGTTGGAAGGGGAGATGGGTGTTGGGAGGAATGGGTGTTGGGGAGGGGAGATGGGGTGCTGGAAGGGAAAGATAACGTTGTTTGGGAGGGAAGATGGAGTTGTTGGGAAGGGGATATGGGGTGTGTGAAGGGGAGATGGGTGTTGGTGGATGAGGTTATCCGTAACTCTCCACCGTACTTGGAGAAATGTCCAAAAGGATTTAATGCCTATGAATACTAGGCAACTGATTTTCAACATATGGTCTACCAAATTAGATACCTGATACATCATAAAACAAGCGTTTAATGGCACATCGTTGAGGTATCGTTTCATGTTTGCGTGCGTGGGGAAATGAACAAGGTCATGTATCTCGTAAAAGGCATGTTGTATCATGATTTCCTTGAACATTCCTGTTCGTAGTTAGTGGCGCGTGTGGAGGTCGATAACATATATAAATTTTGGTGTGAGGATGTAGGATTAGCGTACTGCGCATCAAGCAGTAGTAACCTGTTTGCATTCTAAATTGCTTCTCTCTCTCTCTGGATTTAGCAGGGGGACACAGAATTATCAACAGCAGCATAGTTATCAAGTCTATCACAAATGGATAACTACAGCTCTCAAATGCTACCAATAGTTTTTCTATCTGTGGATGACCAATCTACAGATGGGGAACTGATCTGGCAGCAGTGTACTTCACTCGTATCTATCGCAGGACTTACTGGAAACTCTCTTATTAGCTTGCGGCAGTGGTACTCTCTCAAAAACTCCAGACATCGACCAATGCATTTGTCACCAGCTTAGCAATAGTAGATCTGCTCACATCTTTCTTCTTGATTTTGTTATTGTCCAAACAAATATGCTGGTCTGCAGAAAGTAACCCATTGTTTTGTGTGGTGGATTTCATCATACGTCTCTTCCTGCTCACTAGTGCATACCATTTGGCGGCCATTGGCATGAACCGCTCTTCTATATCACCAAAACCCAGTTCTGTACAAAGAAGATATTCACCTCATGGAAGCTTGCCATTTAGTAGCCATGCCATCGGTAATTTCAATAGGAAAAAAAACAAGGCAAGTATGAGCCTTGTGTGGATGCCGTTATCGGAGAGTTCATACAAGGTCACTATGTGCTGGGATTTCATTATTCACCGGAAGAGCTAGAATGGGTTATGCCATCACTAAGTGTCGCTTGTGCTATACCAATAGCTGGTATTATAATGAGTTATGTATGGCTTCATATTTACTTGCAAAGACACTGGAAACGAATGCAGAACCTCACAGAACTAACATTGATGAACAAAGGAGCAAAATCATCTTTTCCCTCTCGTCGCCAGAACAGCAATGTAAAAAAAGAACAGTTTCAGATAACAAGGAAAACTTTTCTTGAGTGTCTGTGCATTTATCGTCTGCTTTTTTCCATATGGTAGTTTGCCAAAATTGAAGACAAATAGAACCAACTATTGAGAACCATTATTACTATTTTCGCCTTAGATTGTCCGCTGTTTAATATTGTTTACCAACAGTGCCATCAACTTTTTTATTTATGGTCACAAGCATCACCCATTTCAAAGTGTCTTAGGGCATTGATGAATCGTTCCTTAGACTGCGGAAATCCCAGAGCCATCTCGATGTTAAGATACATACTATCATGTGGAGGATCTAGGTTTTACTTGTCAGTTGGTTCAAAACCACCTTTGGTCATATATCGCAGTGATTTTTCCATTTCGTATGAAAATGATGCAAAATACGAAGTTGTTTCATTGATCGACATTGCTATATCGGATGTAGCGCGATTTTTGTGTCCAAAATATACACATTCACAAGAATAGTAATTTTCAGTCCAAATATGACTTTTTGTGTCGTCTGCAAGAACTGCAAGAAGGCACATAGGGACTGTGTATCTGTGTGTATTTCTATGTGTGTGTGTGGTAATCAAAATTGTTAACCTCAATATATTACAGTGCTGGATGAGTTACGTTAGGGATACAATGATGTAACTTGGTTGAAAGGATGGGTTGGGTGGGGTGATTGTGGGACCTCATGTGACCTTTGGGGGCCCCATTCCACAAACCACAATTGCAGATGACACGCACGGCCAGGGACCACAATGTATTTTTCTTTTGAAAAAAAAATCTCTTCAGATACTGAAACTGGTTTTTAAAGTCTCATAATTAAGTTTGCTACAATTTGTATTAGGACACTATTTGACTATTCCAGACCTTGCAGAATCTCAGGAGTGCGAACAGCTGGACCCTCCTAAATGCAGAACAGCGTGACTAAAGAAATCTATCATCCCACGGTTGTTGAATCTTAATTGGAATGATTAAAAGTACTATGTTTTGTGCTATAATTGTTTGTTGTTTACATTATTTTGGATGTATGCCAAATGGCTTTAGTGTCAAACTGAATGAATGAATTATTATGTGTTTGTAAAAATAAAACATTTTAAAGGTGTATGAGTGCAGTGTGGTGTGTACTCCCATAGGATCTTAATGCAAAAATTGATTTTGTTGTTAGGGTTTCAATGGCTGTCCGAAAATGATGGGCTCATAAAAATATCCTGCTTTCTCTTCTGCAAGGGGACAACACAGTAGTACATGGGTCATGACCAATAAATACACAGGTAAAGGGTCAAGGTCATCCTCGGGTAACTGATGCTCAGATTCAGGCGCGGATCCAGGGGGTGCCAGCACCCCCCCCCCGGCCGCCGGGGATTTTTTTGGACGGAATGGAAAGAATTTAGTCTTCTGCCACAGGATAGGAATCGGCAAGTTAACGGAATAAACCGCATGTTAAAGGTGCTGTTTGAAGTGTGCAGAATATCTAAATTCATCCCCGGAAGGTGATGCTGCTTATTTTATTACGCTCCATCTTGACATCTGGTGACCTCACTCCCTTCGTTTTTAAAATTGCGACGGTTGACCAATGAGATTGCAAATTTTGCCTTCCCTAAGTCACCCATCCCCCACAAAAGTGCACGAGTCGATCGGAGCTGTGAGGCGCCGTGTATCAGAACACACGAGCTGCGAATAAGAAGTTCGAATTTCCCGGAGGCTTGAAGGTTACGAGCTGCCAGGTTCTGTCGACTGGCAACAATTTGGGACGCCCATTTGACTTCAAGCGGGGGTTGGAAGTTTTCTAAAAAAAAAAACTTCACCCAACCTATGAGCAAAACAAAAAAAAATTCCCCGCTTTCATTCAAAAAAACTTTACCCGCACCTTATAAAACGGGTTTTAAAAGTAACTACAGACCGATTAAAGTGTTGGGCTTCTCTGGTTTGAGACATACGACACATTTGTCATTACATTGAACGTTGCGACCATCTTGTACTACCGTTACGCATGCATGTGAACGGCCCGTGCAACCAAAGTTGAGTGCTTCATTCAAAAATTAGGCCCTAAACCAGTTTTCCGGACATACTCAACTACTAAGTATGCCTATATTACTATTTTTATAATTAACTTGCAATTTAAATTGGGTCTATCAAATTTAATCCTCTAGTATCTCATGGTGGTTTTGTATGCTTGTCCAGAGCTAAACTCTTACGGAATCTTACAACTGAAGGTCCAGGAAGTAGAAATTTAAATAGGCCTATGCCTCTTAAAAACGAAAACACGCAAGTTCGCCCTCATATATTACATGATGTAGAGTTACGTTGGGATACAATGATGTGGTAAACTTGGTTGAAAGGAGGTGGTTGGGTGGGCGTGTGGGCGTGAGGTGATTTGTTGGTGACTCATGTGACCTTTGGCGGGTTCAAATGTTAACCTAATCCTATATTGCTGCCGTGGTGTGAGTTCAGTAAGGGATAGTGGTGTAAAGGAGGGGCGGGGGGTGGGGGGGTTACTTGTGTGACCTTGTGACCTCATGACCTCATGTGACCTTGGCCCCATCACAACCACACAATGCTAGATGACATCAAGGTCAGGGGACACCCAATTGTATTTTTCTGATCTTGAATGAGAATACATTGAAACTGGTTTTTGCAAAGTCTAATAATTAAGGGTTGATACCAATTTGTATTATGGACATCATATTTGACGCGATTCCAATGACAGGCAGAAATCTCAGGAGTGCTGAACATCTGGACCCTCCTAAGCAGAAAGCTTGCTATAAGAAATCTATTCATTCCCAGGTTGTTTGCACTCTTAATGTTGTGAATGATTACAAAGTACATGTTTGTGCTAAATTGTTTGTTGTTTAATATTTTGGATGCCTTGTATGCCCAAATGGCTTTAGTTGGCAACTGAACTGAAGGAATTATTTATTGGTTTGTTAAAAATACAACATTTTAAAGGGGTAGGTTAGTGCAGGTATGGTGGGGACTCCCATAGGATCTTCATGCAAAAAAATTGATTTTGGTGTTCAGGGTTTCAATGGCTGTCAGAAAATGTATGGCCTTCAAATATCCTGCTTCTTTCGCAAGGGGGGATAAGGGAAAAACAGTAGTTACATGTTGGTTGTCAGGACCATAAATACACAGGTAAAGGTTCAAGGTCATCCTCGGATTAAACTGAGCTCAGATCAGGGCGCGGATCCAGGGGGGCCAAGCACCCCCACCCGGCCGCCGGGATTTTTTTGGACGGATATGTGGAAAGAATTTAGTATTCTGCACAGGCTCACGAATTCTCCCCCCGGCAACGTTAATACACACGCGACTAAAACGCGCCCCATGTTAAAGGTGCGGCCTTTACGTGGTGGCAGGATACTAAATTCATCCCGGAAGGTGATGCTGTCACTTCATTATTTTATTCAGCCCATTTGGACATATGCTGACCTCACTCCCTTCGTGTTTTGTAAATTGAGTCGGTTGACATAAGATTACAAATTTCCTTCCATAAGTCCCCAGCCCACAAAAAAGTTGCACAGGAGTCGATCGGGCTGTGAGCGGCGCCGTGTATCAGAACACACGAGCTGCCAATAAGTCTGACGCCACGAATTTCCCCGGAACTTGAAGGTTAGAGCTGTTCTTTCAGGTTCTGTCGATTGGCAACAATTTTGAGCGCACATTTGACTTCAAGGGGGGGTTGGAAGTTTTCTAAAAAAAAAACCACTCACCCACCATATGAGCAAAACAAAAAAAAAAATCCCCGCTTTATCAAAAAACCCTTACCCGCACCTTATAAAAGGGTTTTAAAAGGAACTCAGACCATTGATTAAAGTGTTGGGATTCTCCTGGGTTGAGAAATTACGGACAAACTTGTCCATTACATAAGTTGCGACAATCTTGTACTAACACTTTACGCATGCCAATGAAAACGGACCCCCCCCCGGGCACCAACGTTGACGTCTTCATGCACAAATTAGCCTTACACCAGTGTTCAGACATACTCAAAGTACTAAAGTAGGCCTAATTACTATGTCTGATAATTAAATTGCAATTTTAAAGTGGGGTCTTATCAACTCTTAAATACTCTAGTAGTTCACGGTGGTTTTGTATGCAATTATGGCCAGAGCTAACTCTTCCTGGTAATCTACTTAAATGAAGGTAAGGAAGTGTATGAATTTTGGAAATGAGGTCCTTATGTTCCTTCCTTTATAAAACTAAACACTCACCACAAGTTTCGCCCCACACCCCGCCACCCGCCATCGCCTTATGCGGACAAGGTGAATTGCGGCCATACCATCAGGGAAAACAATTTGATTGCTTTGCAAAACACGTTGGTCATGCATATAAATAATATTGTTACATCAAAGTTCCATGAGAAAATGTGTTTGGAAAGGGAACATTGCAAGGTTCGCCTTTGCCCACTTCAACCCCGGCAGCTCAGCTTGATATAACGTTACTATCCATTAACACTTGCATAACAATGTTAACTTATCAATATATTTTACTTTTGCCATTACATTAAAAATGTTTCTATCAACACCCCCTTTGATCGGAAAAATGTGTTTTGTTTTGGGAAAGCGAACTTCCAAGGGTTCTGCCCGCACGGAAGGGGGACACACCCTACCGCACCCCCAAACGCTTGATATATACGAACTCCTGCATGGGCACGTCATGCTTAATTCAAACAATACTTATCCAATCAACTATATTTTACTTTTAAAAACTGCTGATCATACCTATTAAGCATTATTTCATTTTGTTTCTATCAAATTTGCAGGGAAAATGCTGTTTTGGAACGATGATATACGGAACTCCGAAGAAGAAACACTTTACTGGCTTATTCAAAACAAAACTTAATTTTACTTTTTTAAATGCTGATCAATACTATATAAGCATTAAAAGCATATAGTGAAAGTGTGGGACACCAATTATCAAGTTGTCTATACGGGGGACTTTCCATGGGGAGAAATGTGTTTTGGAAGACGAATTATTGCAAGGGTTCAGCGCTTTTGCATGGGAGGGGTATCCCATTCCACCCCACGCACCCCCAAGAAGCTTGGATTACGAACTCTGCCCCATGAAAAATCGTATGCTTATTTACAACAAAACTGAACCATCCAACTATAGTTACTTCTTAAACCCAGCGCATCCAATTAGTTATTCATAATTTAAGTGAACCACTTAGCAAATTCACAGTTGTTTTATCAAATTGCATGGGGAATGTGTTTTGGAAAGTAAATATCGCAAGGGTTTTCTGCGCTTCGCGCGAGGGGGGGGACACCCCCTCCCGCAACCCACCCCCGGACAGCGGCTTGCATATACGAACTCTGTATGAACACTTTATGCTTAATCAACCAGAAATTAAGCCATTACTTAATTTACTAATTTAAAATATTGACATACCTAGATCCAGCATTATAAGTAGGTGAACCATTTCAGAATTCCAATTTGTTTTTATATCAAATTTGCATGGGAAAGGTTCTTGCGCACAATCCCCATCCCTGACCCAGCACACCCTGCAACGCTATATGGCCTACGTGCAATCGGTGCCATGACTATACCTAAACCCCCCCCCCCCCCCCCCACTATGCAGCGTGCTAACATAAAACAAAAATGACCCAATGAGTCAACCCGCACCAAAAAGTACGCAAAAAAAATCAGCTATGGACTTGAAGAAAAAAAAAACCTTGCCTCCAGGAAAAGCAACCAAATAAAAATAAAAACTTGCCCTCACCCAAACTTCCACAACCCCCCCCCCCCCCCCCCCCCCCATCCTTAAGCCGATTAGATAGAGCTTATCAATCATTTTTAGGACGCTTGGGTCCCTTGCTACCTAATTCTTTATCTTACACTTTACTTGACCTTCTCGCGTTAATCAAAAAATTTCACCGTAACTCGGAGTTGAACTGGGCATCACTGTTAATTGTGATATAAACTCATATCTCGAGTACGATCAATGAGTCATGAAACAATGCAACTCTTTCCAGCGCAACTTGTTAAGGATTGAAACATTCCCTCAACTAAGTGGGAAAAGTTTGTGATTGCCAGTGCTAACAAAGGGGGATACCCCCCTCCCGCACCCACCCCCGCGCCGCTACGCTCTCCGGACGTGGCTGCTGCTATGCAGCCATTACATCCCAGCAAAAAATTACAAAATTCTCTTGGCCACCCCCCCCCTCCAGTGAGGTCTGGGTCCGCCCCGGCTCAGAGTTGTGGTAAAGTGTTGTCAAATGTGTTCTTGAAAGCAGGACAAATTGAATTTAACAGATTTGGTGAGTAACACTATTTGCTACATCCAGAAGGGAAGTCAATGTGACCGGTCCCAAAATCCATAATCATGTAGATCCTGATATATTTTGCCATTTTATTATCCAAACGTACCAAACATGTACAAAAAAAGGAAACCCCATTTTTGGATCATATGAGACAATACAAACAATTGTCCCCAGTTTCAACAATCTGAGATTAATCGGTTAAATTTTACCCCAGGTTAACCTTGAACCATTATGAGGGCTATAATTCCCGCTCCCACTTAACATGTTTTAACTCAGGGTTGGAGAAACGCCGGGGCAGGGAATAATCTACCTTTTTCCAATCCTTACAATGAGACACCCCCCCCAAAAATAAAATTTACAAGAAAATCCATTTTTAGCACAAAAACCTACTACAGGAACTGTTTCCTTGGTCCATAATGTGCCATAATGTTCTCGTTTAGTTAGTCCAGGGCGTCAAAATATGGAGCTTTAAATATCAACTGGAAGGAAGGTTTATCTCAAACTCATGTCGGTGCCTTTTCTAGATTTATGAGGAATATAAGAATGTTAGGTAAAAAGCCCAATTCCTGAACGCACCCCCTATATAGGGGGGTTATATCAGGTTGTAAAAAAAACAATTAAGAAAAATATATTAATAGTACATATAAGGAAGACAAGTCAAGAATGCTGACCGTCTGTAGTTTGTAGTGACCATAAGAATTAATGACGGTATTCAGGGCATTTAAGTATAACAGCGTACGTGAAGTAGTAATAATGCAAGGGTAAATAAGTGTAGGGGGTCACTAAATTAAGACAAAACAACTGAAAAGGTGCTTCTTTAACATGATTTACAAAAAAATCCTTTTAAATGTTGATAGTACAGTATCTCTGATTTGCACATGACATGATTACTTACTTAAAATGGCCAATCCAAAATAGCGCTTAGATGCCGGTAGAGCGTGTTCGGTGGGGGGGGGTTGCCTGGTGATCATGTAGCACATTGAACGTTTATAAAGAGGAAGAACAGGTACGAAGATAAAAAAATGTAGCTGTTTTAAACAGTGTTGATTTTAATGCCCGACCTGGATCTGTTAAAACAAGGGAAAAGAAAGGAAATGTTTATTTAAGGGGGAAACCCCCACTTTTGTGGAATGTGTGTGAACCAGAAACTGGCGTGCAATAGCTGCTCGGCATGCTGTGAGAATTTAGAGAGTGAGTAATAAATGGCAAGAAGAAACAAAATATTCAGATATATTGAAGACTTACGGGCGTGTAGTTACTTTGCAAACCTATACAAGAAGGAAAATAGTTTCTCTCCAATTTCATTGTACAGTGCGTTTGCAAAATAGGGTTTTTTTTAGAAAAAGGGTTTAATTTCTAAGCACTTCTTTTGCAGTGGAAATAGGGTTGTGATGACTCGGTTTCATTTGTAGTCAACCTGCAAACTAAACAAGGAAATAGTTGATGTAACTCAAGTAAAACTGCAAATAACACTAAACAAGACCCGGGTAAAATTAGTTTGATGCTGCAACTGGGGTTCATTGTAGGTCAATCTGCATTAACTCTAAACAAGCGGTAATAGTTTGATGCAACTCGGTTTCATTTGTAGTCAATCTGCAAAAACTATAAACAAGATAAAGAAGGTGGTAAACTAGATGTAATGCAACTGGTTCATGTGTAGTCAAATCTGTAAACTAAACAAGAGAGGTTGTAAATTAGTATGATGCAACTCGGTTTCATTTGTAATCAATCTGCAAACTAAACAAGAAGGTAAATAGATGATGCAACTCGGTTTCTTTTGTAGTCAAATCTGTAAACTAAACAAGAAGGGTCAAATAGGTATGATGCAACGCGGTTTCATTTGTATCAATCTGCAAACTAAACAATAAGGTAAATAGTATGATGCAACTCGGTTTCATTTTCGTCCATCTTCAAACTAACAGAAGGTACATAGTAGATGATACAACTTCGGTTTTCATTGTATTTTCAATCTGCAAACTAAACAAGAAGGTTCAAATATATGATACAACCGGTTTCATTTGTAGTCAATCTGCAACTAAACAAGAAGGTAAATAGTTTGATGCAACTCAGTTGTCAGTTCGTCTCCCTCATCACATACTGTCATATTATTTCACATTTTTGAGGTTTTTTGCGAAATTTGTTAATACTTAGGTTCTCGAGTATTTACCATCCACAAAATGTGAGTATCCTATTATTATTAAGATGTAAGTTTTTGTCATTTTCTTCAAAATCATCATCTCCGTATTTCACATACTGTCGTATTTTAAAATCGCCATTCATTACACGTGTTTGATATATGCATTCTATTTTGCCGATCCCAAAAGAAACGATTTCACATATCAGAATCTATTTTGAACGTATTTCCCCTCGTGAATCGTAACAAGCTTTTCCAACAAAAAAGTGATCTATTTTAGCGTACATTGAAATATAAACGTTAATATGCGTTGTATTATGCAATAACTTTATTTGGTGATTTCACATACAGACTTCTAACTTTGTAGCCTAATAAAGATAAGATAATTGTAGTGTTTGAAGTACTTTATGGTTTATATTGGAACTTTAAATGTTTTCTCCTTCAAAATAGCAAAGTCCGATGCTTTATTTATGCTTCGTTTAACCGTATACATGGAATGACGCGGCAGATTTTGAATTGGCGCGAGTTTCTCGGAAAATGTGTTTTTTGTAAATACGACAGTATGTGATGTGGGCGCCGTTTGATTCATCTGCAAGACAAACAAGGTAATAGTTAGCAACTCTGTTTCATTTTTAGTCAATCTGCAACTAAACATGAAGGTAAATATTTGATGCAACTCAGTTTCATTTGTAGTCAATCTGCAACGTAAACAAGAAGGAACATAGTGTGATGGCAACTCGTTCATTGTAGTCAATCTGCAACTAAACAAGCAGGAAATAGTTTATGCACTCGGTTTCATTTGTAGTGCAATCTGCAAACTAAACAACAAGGGGAAATAGTTTGATGCAATGAACCACTCTGCGAAGTGTATGGTGAAAGCCTGGGGCCCAATAACCGAACCTTGGGGGACACCATAGATTAGATGTTTGTCACTAGAGAAGTCCCCATCCATGATACCACTACAGTGCTAGGTCCTCCAAGTAGTTTTTATAACTTTAACATCCGCCCGTGAAACTGACATCCCCATCAAGCCGTTCCAGCAAGAATACCATTCATCTACGGTATCAAAAGCTGCCGAAAGGCGAGCATAAGTAGGAAACGGCCCTGCTGGTTATCAATTGCACATAGGATGTCATTTTGTGCACACAAGCGAGTGCAGTCTCTGTGCTGCGAGCCTTGGTATAAGCAGATGGGTAGGATCGGACAAACTATTGTGAAATAATTAACAAGAGTTTGTCGACAATGCGCTATTGAAAATCGGGCGATTCACATGGGAGATGTATACGTGTATGGCGATACGACGGCACAGTAGCGTCATACACCTTCACGCAGTGACGCTTTCATAATGTGTATTTCCTATAGTCATATGACGAACCCGTGCCGGCCCGTATCTCATAACAAAATACACTAGCACGGTTTTGTTTTAAATAGCGCATGGCCAGACTCATATGGTTTTGAAGTCATTTTTTATGGTTATAATATTTCGTTTTTCGGCCCAACGTGGAATAATATTTCATTTCAGTTCATTAAATTATTTTATTGAATATTGTAATAATATTATTTGTTGTACGGGTTCCCTTTAAGCAGATGGCAGCTATTTTTTAGTCAAATGCTTCCAATGATTGTTTCATGGTCACCTAAGACTGCCACAGTCTTCATGTACTCATTTTCCCTCCTGAGAGTAACAGGTTTTACACTTTGGTATTTTTTAAGGAGGATTAGAAATTCAGTTTTGATTATATGTGAAATAGTTTGGCATTAAACTTTTAAAACTTTGAGTGTTGACCTTCTTGGATTTAAAAGATCATCCTTTACCTTAAGGCATGTAAGTAAGAAACTGATATAATGATGACATACGTTATATTAACAAGGAAACTGATGGTGAATGTTGTTGGGAATACCATAGTCTTATCACGGAAGGTATCATTTAATGGTCAACTTGCCAAGTAACTTTGCTATCTTTTGAACTTGCCTCACCAAGATTTTTTAAATTACAATCCACAATGGAATTCTAAGGACACTGATACAACTCCTCTGTTACCGGCATTGAAAGCAATGTACCACTGAATTAGTTGGTCGCTTACTGGGAACAGGTCTTCACAGCGGTGGCTCCTTGGATGATCGCTATCGTAGGAACGTTTGGCAACGCTAGATATTGTGGCAGTTTGCATTCTACTCAAAAGCTCCAACCTCCACAACTGTCTTTGTCACCATTTTGGAGTATAGCTGATCTACTAACTTCTGTTTCTTGATCTTCAACCATTGGTGGGATGGGAGATGGCTGGCCTATACAGATCCTACCTTGGCTTTGTAAGTTAATGTTTTATAACTTATCGCGGCATGGAACCAGTATGTATAGTTTTGGGAACCATAGCAGTCAACCGTCCATATTGATAACCAAACCGTTTCTGTACAACAAGGGCTCTTCCATCATGTGAACGGCCATCTTGGTAGGCCGGAGCATGAATTGTACCTGGAGGTAGTATTACTATTCTTCTACTCGCTGGAGTGGGTGAATTGGGCTATGATGAAATTGATTTAACCTGCTCTGTGCTGGATTCGCCATGAATATGAAGCCATATTGTTTCTCTGGTTGTGAATCTAATTGGGTTTTCCCCATTGCCGTCTGCTTGTCATCACAGTGGAGTTACTTTTGGATTTATTATCCATTTTGAGGAAACACTTCCGTGCCAAAGCAAATCTTGCCAGTACTCCATCAACGCCTACCTGCTGCACTCAACTTCGTGTTGTACGATTCTGAAAATGTAGCAAGAATATTGCTTTGTCAAAAGTAACGAGACAAGCAGGAACCCTCTCACCTCGTAAACTTGTCTGCGTTCATCAAGAAAGAGATATCAAGGCAGCAGATTGAAATCACCAAGAACCTTTTCTAGTTGTCTGTGGATTTCTGCTCTGCTTTCTTCCATATTTTATTTTGATATTGTGCCTGATTCTAACAATATTCTGTTCTACACTCGTGTTATTACACGTCCAACAGCTCCATCAATTTTGCTATTTAACTCTCGCAAGCATTCCCAACTTTAAAGTTGTGTTTGGGCACATGATGAGGTGTTCCTATGCTGACATCCCACAGCCATCTAGACTGTTGAAGGTCTTCTGTCAAGGAGACTAGTATTATTTTACTTAAAATTATAATGTGTATAGTAAGTGAAACGTGACCAGATGTCTTAGTTGCCATTTTGTATTTTTTTTACAAAGTTAAGGTTTTTAACCCGTGACCAGCCGGGGAGGATTTATCCCCAACCTTGAGCCTTACTGCCTGCATTAAAAATAAACAAACATTCCAAGGAAACTACTTTGACAAATAAATTGGACAAATTTTAAGATTTTTCCTTCTCTAATAGTGCTCTTGTTTACTTCTTTTCTCCCCTTTTTTTTATCCTTCTTTTTGGTGGCATTTTTGTATTTTTTTTTAAATAACAAACAAAAATTGGTTTTTGCGGCGTCCAAAATCGGAGAGGGCAGGGACTATCAACTATTTTAATTTCTTTACTTGGCCTAACTACTATACTATAATAGTATAGCTATTCTAACATATCCTGCAGATAAAAACAACCTAATACGACAAATTGATATTGATTACTGTCCGTATGGGCGACTTACTGCAACATGTAAAAAGATGGTTTAACTGAACTACGATAGCATCTTTCCACTCTAGAATGAATTTTTTTTGTGGTCTGCAAAACCCTATGGCGAAAAAAGCATAAAAAAAGGGTTAAACCAGGGTTAACCATGGTTCAACATGGGTTTTGAACCATGGTCAAACCATGGCAGCCATGTTTGAAAAATGGCACGCCACCGGCCAACCATGGTCAAAAAGTCCAAAGTGACCATGGTCAACCTTGTCAAGAAACTCTGTTCATGTAATGACCATGGTCGGCAATGGTGCCATTTTTCAAAAAACATGGTTCAACCAGGTTAACTTGGCCATGTTTAAAACCATGGTCCAAACATGCAGTTTTGACCATGGTTGACATGGTCACTTAGGGTTGTTTTGACGCATGGTTGACCGGGCGTGCCATGGTTTCAAAACTGGTTAACCATGTTCAACATTGTCCATGACCAGCATGGTCAAATGTCCATGATCAAACCATGGATGACAATGTGCCATTTTTCAAACACATGGGGGGAAAACATATCACTATGGATTACACATTTTATACACCATCATAGTTTCTATGTATTCTGTTGGCAGGTACATTAGTTATATAAAGGGGGAGTGACAGAACATCAACTTACCTTGACCCTGGAATGTAACTGGGGCTCTTTGTAGTTACAAGACTGGATGACTTACCAATTGAGCTAACCTATCTACTTGTAACTCGGTGCAAAATATAATATATGAATTGTAAAAAAAGTTTCAACAGTAGGAAACACTAATAAAGAACTTAAGACTCAATAAAAATGGCGCCCTACGTTACCAGAGTCTTCACATTGGAACAAATCCCAAAACTTCTCAGGGCATCCCGTATCATCGGTGAAAACAATTGCACTCAAGTGATCTTGTTCAACCATGGCCCACAAGTGATGACCATGGCTGACAATGATCAGCCATGCTAAAGCCTGGTGAACATGGTATACCATGGGGACCATGGTAACGACGGTTTGACCATGTCAAGCCCCATGGCTGATTCTCGCTGAACATGGTTAACCATGGTCAGCCATGTCTAGACCATGGTTGACCGACAAGAAGGTGTGGCACATATCTCTGCATACATCATCAGTGAATTGTGGGAGTAGAATGTACAGATTGACTTTGGCCGGGAACCCCAAAACCACGTAATGCCATAAATTTTAACCAATTCCATTACGCTGTTAATTGTGGCCACCACAACCAGGGACTTTCTTAGTTCTTCTTCAGAGCTGATAGAGTAATGGACAAGTGTAATTATTTATCATTACTCCTTGGATCTCCTAATTAACCTAAAGCTCTGCATGATTTTGAATAATTTTTTCTCACAATTCTTTGGCCATAGGACACTTGTATTGACCATGAGTCACCATGGTTATTACATGTCAATTTCCTAATGTAGTGACCATGGTTAGACATGGGCTACTTGAAGTGACCCACGGGTCAACATGGTTAGCATGGGACTACCTGTGCAACCATGATCAGACTTGAGTTCCTGGGTTAGTGACCATGGACTTTCAGTGGCCTCCTGAACAATGGCCTTAGAAAAAAGAGGCTATCATGCTATGATCTTATCAGTGCTTCGAGCACTTTGGTCCACCTGTTGTGAAATTTTGGTTACACGCAGCCGTGATTACAAAACTGCACCATGAACACATTGTTTTAACACTGGATTCCTGTTGGCCTATGTTGTTCTTGTTGTCACAAGTTCACTACTTAAGCAAATTATTGCTATGTAGAAGGTTGGTGATGCCTGGGCTGTCAGGGGCGGATCCATGATTTGGAAAAACGTCAAATTTACCGGGGGCCTGAAAGGCTGATGAAATTGTCCAAAAGGGCGGATTTTGCAAGATTCTGCAGAATTACCGGAGAGGCCAGCGCGTCCCCTCCAGCCCCCTCCTAGATCCGCAACTGGCTAGTAATGTTTGTTGAGCTATGTCACTTAGAAGTGGCACTTCATTACAACTTATCTCTCTCCTCATGAGAGCATGGCCCACTCCCTTTGGTATTCACCTTTGGGGCAGAAGGTCTAGTTCGAGCCCCGCAGAGGCCATTTTGCTGGGATTTAATTGGGGGTCTAAATTTGGATTTGATTTGTAAGAAAAACTATATTGATTAAAATGGCATTCCATCTCACCGTGGTTCATTTGGACTTGGCAAACGAACCATACCATTAGAATACCCGTTTTCGGGAGGTGGACACTAAGCGTCGGTCCCATATAACATGGAGAATCACACCTGTATGTGTAATCGCAGCCGTTTCGATAAGAGTAGGGTGAAAAACCCCTGGCTGTCCATTCATCCGGATCCTGGGCATTCATTGGAAAGCAGTGTCTGAACCAAGATTCCCAACCTGGGGTCACTGAACCATTTGGGTCCGCGGCCTCCTACGAAGGGGGTTGCGAAGTTAATTTAAATGAAAGTGAAACGTACTTGTCCAAAAGGCAGGACAGAATTGTTGTTTAATAATATAAGTTAATATAATCAAGCAAGCCAAACTGATTTTGGCATGTTTGATTAATAAATTTGATTTTGTATATTAAAATTCCATGGGCTTACACGCGCAAATAAGTATAATTGTCACTTATAAGACTGTTCAAAGACCAAAAAATGAAAACAATTGTATGATTAGGGTATTTTTGCACACTTGTGCGCACTTGTTTTAGCGAATGGAGAGCACATTGCCCTTAGAATGTCACAACAAATTTTTAAATAAGGATTTGCCTTTGTTGCCCTGAATCAGTAGAGTCAGAGCTTACGGTAGATAGGATAGACGACCTTGTTGCAAAGCCCCTTTCCCTGGCTTGCCACTGACCCCTCGGTCACCCCGTTTTCTTCCTGTACCTCTCCACAACAACTTCAATTTTTTCTTTGACTGATCAAATTTCTTTTTTGAGAATATATTATTTTGAGCAATGGGGGGTCGCCGCAAGCTAAGTGTAAAGAAATGTGTTCAGGAAAAAAAGGTTGGGAACCCCTAGGGCGAAAAGCATTGTTTCAAACCATGTTAACATGGGTCAACCATTGGTTTTTGTGACCATGGTCACCATGGGTTAGCCATTTTTTGAAAAATGGCCCGCCACGGTCAACCATTGTCAAAACTCTCAAAGTGCCTTTGGTCATACCATGGTCAAAACTCTGCATGGTTGACCATGTCGCACTGGTGCTATTTTTCAAAAACAGGTCCAACCATGTTAATATGGCCATGGTTTAACCATGGCTTACCCATGGTCAACATGTAGTTTTGACCATGGTACCATGGTCACTTTGGGTTTTGACATGTTGACTGTGGCATGCCATTTTTCAAAAACATGGTCAACCATGGTCAACATGGTCATATGATCTGTGTAACCATGGTCCTGTTTGACCAGGATCAAATTGTCCGTATCAAACCATGCATGACAATGGTGTTTTTTTTCAAAAACATGGAAAAAATACATATAAGCCATATGGTGTTTACACATTTTGTAACATAGTATAGTCCTATCTTATGTTTAGGACATTATCATATAGTGACAGAAAATTCAACTTACCTGAGCGGAAATTGAACCGGGGACCTGTAGTACAAGACTGATGACTTACCAATGAGCTAACCTATCTTGCTTCATAACTTGGGCAAAATATAAAATATCAATTGTAAAAAAAAAAAGTTTCAACAGTATGAACACACTAAATAAAGACTCAAGAAAATGGCGTACCTTGTCACAGAACTTACAGTGGTGAAAAAAAATCCATCCAGAATCTCAGGGAATCTCTGTATCGCGGTGAATACAATTGCATTGAACGATCATGGTCATCATGGCCTAAAGGTGATGACC
This sequence comes from Ophioderma brevispina, assembly GCA_023653785.1. Lineage (NCBI taxonomy): Eukaryota > Metazoa > Echinodermata > Ophiuroidea > Amphilepidida > Ophiodermatidae > Ophioderma > Ophioderma brevispina. The sequence goes on along the minus strand of JAMKCH010040998.1, from coordinate 49,288 downwards.
ATGTGGCTGACAGTGATCAGCCATGCTAAAGCACTGTCGACCATGGTATACCATAGGGACCATGGTAACCACGGTTGACCGGTCAAGCCACCGTGGCTGATCATCACGACTCATAGTCCACCATGGTCAGCCATGTCTTGACCATGGTTGAGACGCAACAAGAATGGTGTGGCAACTTCTTGTGCATCATCATCAGTGCATTGTGGGTTACAGATTTACTTTTGCCGGGAACCAAATCCATGTAATATGCCATAATTTTTAAAAATGCAGTTCTATTACGCGTAATTGTGGCCACCATTCAACCCATGACTTTTCTAAGTTCTTCCATGCTGAAATAGTGGTGGACAAGTGTTATTATCTCATTACTCCTTGGATATCCTAATTAAACTAAAGCTCCGCATGATTTGGAATATTTTTTCTCACAATTCTTGACCATTGGACACTTGTAGTGACCGTGGTCATACATGTCATCGTGTCAATTTCTCTAATGGCATGACCATGGTCAGAACCCACCTACTTGAAGTGACGCAGGTCAAACCATGGTCAGACAATCATCCACTAAGTGTCATGTCAACCATGGCTAACAATCATTTCCTAATTTAGTGACCATGGTCAGCCATGGGCTACTTGAAGGACATGGTCAACCATGGTCAGCCATGGGGACGACTTTTCAACCTTGATCCGGACTTGACGTTTCTGGGTTAGGGACCATGGTCAGTCACAACTGCACTGAAGTGCATGGTCAACCATGGTCACATGAGGTGATAAACAGGGTTGACCATGGTATACTAGAAGTGACCATGGTCAACCATGGCCCGGCAAGGTGATTGCTGACCATGGCTGACAATGCTCAGCCATGCAAGCATGGTCTACCATGGTATACTTGAAGTTACCATGGTTAACCATGTTCAAGAAGTCATGACAGGGTGATGACGCACGTGGTTGATCATGTTCAGCCATGCTAAAAAGTACGGTCGACCATGGTATATCATGGGGACCATGGACCACGGTTGACCATGGTCAGCACCATGGCTGATCATCGCTGACCATAGTCAACCATGGTCAGCCATGTTTTTGGACCCACGGTTGACCAGTTGACCATGCTAGCACGGTTGTGACATTTCGCCTAGGCTGGTCTGAACACTGAATGATATACCCATACCCAGACTAAATAAGACAAAAATAAATAAATTATCTCATGTGCAGGCATGTTGTGTTTGAAATAATTATTTTAGCTTAAAAAATGAGAAAAGGAACATAGTAACTATTTAAAGCATAATGGCACATTTGTTAAGAGCGCCCGCCAATTTTTCCTGGATATTTGACGCTCCATCTGTATTTTCTGTCCGTTCAGACAAGTCAAAGTTAGAGCTCATTTTTGTGAGGAGGGACACCATTTCTCATTGACTTGGAGGTGGTCATCATTGACGACATAACTTTGGTGTTTTCAGCTCCGTCATTAATTAAAATCAAGGATCACGATTCTAATTACAAAATCGCTTCTTTCATAAGAAATACGCTTTTTGAGGTCATAACCATCGCAGGTATAGTGTACTAGACAATTACCAACAAACTGTGCAAAATCTCAATTTGAAAATTGGGATGCTTCTTAAAAATTTGCCGTTATTTGCTTAAATCAATTTTTCTTTTGGCTTTATATGAATGTAACTGCTGTTCTGAGCATTATTTGTATACAAAATTCCTTCACCCTTTACATTGAGAGAGTTTAATTAGCCATATTTGTTTGCTCTATAGACAATAACTGGTTCTACGATTAATTTGTCTACAAAATTTCCCTCTCACACACACTAGACTATGTAAAGAGACACAAGAAATTTCCAGAAAAAATACATTCAGTTTGGGGAAAGATTTTTTGCATACTTTAAATGCATATCTATGTATTAAATCATACTGATATGAATAAATGCCACTTTTATGTAATAATAAAAAGACGAAGCTAGTATTTTCTCTGTCATATACAAGTCGGGAAAACCTAATCATGAGTTCTCAGATAGTGCTCGACAACAGTTTTTAGTGTTCCCTTTCTATGTATTTATCCAATAAACCTCAGTACAATCTTAGTAGCTCTTTTAACATACACAACAATCAATGAGCATAGCAAATTTATATACTCAGAAATTCTTTGTGGTTCCTTTACTACCCCTTCAAAATAAAAGGTAGCATCATTGGCATTTATGTTTTAAATGTTTTAGTAGTATATATAATATGATATATATATTATTATATCTCGAGCAAATTGTTCGCTATGCATGAGTGTGGTAGATACTGCATGAGTCTAGTACCAAGGCAAATTTGCCTGAAAATACAGGCTGTTATGCAAGTCATGCAGTAGAGTGTTAACCTAATAGCTGGCTGCTTAGACCACAGATTGCAATTGTGAGATTTTGAGACCACCACTCATGCCCTGGAGCATAGGTTGTTGCAACGGCATTCCAGAGCAGAGCTATTCCTTATATTGAGTGCTGACCACAATAGCAGTAGCAATTTTATTCTGTAAATGTTTCAAGGATTAGAATTGACACGGCGCGGGCAGCACCAATCCTCACATGGTCTTGTGTTAGGTAGCTGGACCTTTCATGATACAGTGGTCTCGAGTTCAAATCTCACTAACTGCCCTCTTTTTCAACTGTATAAAATTTCATTCTTTTTTCAGGTTAGAGGGAAAATTCTAAGTCCAAAATAAATACAAAAATAATGGCTGCCTTTGGGTTAGTGAGGGGACCTCTCCTGGAGTATGGGTGGGTGGTCAAAAACTACTACGTGCACAGTCATCTATGAGGTTAGCAAGCACTGGACTCCTTATACCAACAACAGCACCGTTAGGCATCATTTTTACTGCAACAGAAAAAAAAATAATAGCTACATTTGTAATTAAGGGACATGGACAAAAAGCCCTTATCTAACCCATATCTATTATTTAATATATGTAAAAACAAGAAGGAATTAATTTCCTTAGAATGATACTTTGAAGTTAGTGAACTTGCCATTAGGTTAATTTCATGGACTCATGCAATGTTTAGGCATTACATAAATAATCTTTCACATTGGAAGGAAGGACAAATGAGGGAAGGAGACATGTGATTGCTGCTAAAGCCTATTTGTACTGTTGTTTTATGATAGTAATCACCATCAGACTCCACTTTGTTTTTCTTGATGTTTCATTTTTTGTTTCACACTGTTCAAATACATTTTTCAATCTATAATGAGGTAAAATAGTTGACAAAATTTTAAAATAGCAAATTGCAAAATATAGTTTGTCCAATATGGAAAAATATCAATGCAACATTCAAAAAATATCTCATGTCAAAATTAGTTTTTTGTTTGGGGTGGGGTAAAAATTTGCCGGCAAATCATTAAAAACTAGCATTTCCCCCAATACCAGATCAGTATTGTGGATGGTTATCTAATTATTTTTTATTTGTCCAACCACTACAAGTAACAAGGTTTCCACTGCAACAAATATCTATTTATTTTATGTATTTTTTGTTTCGTTCAAAAACATCTACAAGGTAACAAGGTTTTCACCACAACAAATCTGAATGGTTTTTTCTTTTATTTGTTATTGTTAAAGGGGCATTTGTGACCCCAGCCTTGTCCCCCCACTTACCTCAAAAAAGTGAGATTTTTAATTTCATCTGAACCAGTCAACATTAGTAGTCCATGTGTACTAATCTTACGTGCAAATTTGGTTGGCCGTATCTGTTAGAAATTCGAATTTTGATTTTCTGTCCGTAAAAGACAGAAATTATCGCCCAGTGGCCTATGTGAACGTGGGAAACAAGCATTGCTCATAACACAAAACCCGCAAGGTTGGGATCAACTAAAAGTTTTCTCAAGGATATCTAGTGAAACACTAACAGACGGTGTTGGATCACAAAATGCACCTTTATAATTTAATAATTACTTTGGTAAAATAAAAAATAAGGAAAATCATTTTAAATAACATATCTCAAGCGGCACATACTGCCCATATATACTAGCCTACGCAGCGTACGACTGTCAAATCGCTCATGAAAAACACTTGTATATGTTTTATTAATCACTTCCAGTGTCAATATCACTGATAGCGTCGAGCGATTGAGTTTAATTGAAGTCAATTGGCTGTATAGCGACTTATATCGTTTAGATATACTGACAGTTTTGCTTTCTTCCCAATCAGCGACGGAAGGATGTCATAATACAACGCTACTGCTCCTTGTGATGGCTTAGTAATATCATTGGCATTACGTTTCAAAATTGTCAGCTGGGTACAGATCAAAGACAAAGGTGTACTAGATAATGGCCTGTATACATAAAAAGTATAAATACTATTTAGCTTAAAAAATGTAGTATTTACTTCAATGTAATGCAAAACAATGTAGTAAAGCTTTTACTAACAGCTGTTACTATTCGCATTTGCTCAACAACCTTTTATACTGAACTTAGTAAATACTCATTGATTGCATAAAAACCAATATTTACTAGAGTTTTCCCAGTAGATGCTTGAAAATTCAAGGTAGCTACAGAGCTACCTTGGGCCGTATTACTAATACTATGTTCGATAACATAACCCTACATGCAAAATGGCTGAGTTACCCGTATAATCAGAGAAGATGAGAAACATTCTCGTGTCATTTATTGTAGTGAAATTACAGGAACGGTTATTAATTCAAATCTTTGTGAGGTTGGTCCTTCACATACATGCACAAGGCATACCAAAAAGAAACATTAATGTCAAATAAATTCTAGTGTTTAGATTCTCTAGTGTTTTCAGCGTGCATATTTTTCTCCCCCCCCCCCCCCCACCCCACCCACCTCCCGCCCCCCAATGCACTGGGCTCTGTCAGATAATGCACGTGTCATCAAGATCTGCACGGGTCATCAGATAATGACACGGGTCACCACACAAGTCATAACTTCTAGTAGAAAATAGAAATACCGTCAATCATTGATATCGACATACTGCTCAATACCAAGTAACATGTCTGCATCGTGTATATACCCTATGCCGAACTTAGTATCGACAATCTATGGTGTCAGTCCTGAGTTAGGATTATGGTAGTGAAAACAAAAATTGGTGTATCGATAAAGTATTAGTTGGAATTCACATGCGCAGCCATTCAAATTAATGTGATTTTGTTACTGTTTCTTTCGAAAAGAAACGCGTATCTTAATTAACGAGAGCAAGCTTTTTTTTACTCTCAGAGGCCCGGCTCGATCAGAGGACGATAAGTTTGAATTAATATTGCTCTAAATATAAAAATCTAGTATGTTATAATTTGTCACAATTCGAAAGCAGTTCAGAGAAAGTTTTAAGCTGCTTTACACGTGAGTGAGTCAGCCGCCAAGATTTGATGGGCCTCACACCCGTTAGAAAACCGCACGCGCTGGCTTAAAAGCGACGGCGTTTTTACAATCGCGCACAAAGATGATACCTGAAGCGTGCGTGTTCTAATTTAAAAGCTGAGTCACGGTTATGCATCACTGCACAGCGTAGAGAAATGGACTATATCATGTTTTGCTATATAATCGTAGGCCCATGAGAATGAGTACTTCAAGAAACCCCAAATTCACAAATATAAAATCGTTGTTTTCAATGCAGAACCCAGTCATGTTTTGTACATGATGTCTGCGTTGGTCTCTACCAGTGGCGTTGGATTGGTATAGAAGAAAATTCAAACTGCATTTATATGCAAATCGTCACTGCTGGGTTTGGTTTAAAAAAAGAAGGGCAGTGCCAAAGAGTATCTTCTTTCAATTTCATTGAGCGTTTATCACTAAGGGTTGTTTGAAAAATGCCAGGGCAAGGGAAGGGTGCGGAAAGCATTAGCCACTCTAAGCGTCTAGAGAGTCGGATCTTTCTCGCACTTCCGATCATTTTCCAAAAACAAAACTAATCAACAATGATTGAGTCAAGGTCTTTTTGGCACTATTTATAGAGTAATACTTTGACATGTTGGAGTGTAGAAGTGTTTTTAATTATTAAAAACTACCTCAAAATTTAGATAAAATGAGCTTTGTTAATTATTATGAATGTCATGTATGTGATCTATGTTTTCGCAAAGTATATGACGGATAAGGACCACGCGCAGGGCATTAGACGGATGATTGCACTTGACCGTATGGGGCAGTGCGGCAGCCTCGAGCCTTCGGCTCTCGGGCTGCCTCATGACCCATACGGTCGCGGGCGATTATCCTGTCGAATGCTAGGCTAGGTCCTTATCATTATCATAAAGATGTGTGGGCAGATGAAAAGGCCTGGTAGATTAGATAATGGTGAATTGAGCAATCGCAGGACATCTAGATGATTGAATGCCTTTTGTGCAAGGTTCTCTAGTCTGACCACAAGGATTTACTGAATTCATAACATATAGGCAAGGACAGAGGCAATTTAATACGAAGTAAAAGGTAAAGGTATGCATTACCAAATCTAGTATATGCTTGTACTTTTTACTGAAAAGCAAATGTTTTACTTTTACTATTACTTTAAGTCATTTACTATTTTTGTGCATACGGCCTAATTAAACATGGAAGGTCTGGAATGGAGGTTGAACCAAAAACCTATGATCAATATTTGCCAGATTCGTTGCGGTATAAGCGTGCGTTCTCGTAGTCTTCAGGGTATAGTTTACTGTGGAACTAGATTTGTGAAAAATATTTTATATATACAATTCTTTGCAACCAAGGTTTTTCTGAACCAAATTGTATGAAGATTCCAAAATTCATGGGTGTCATTTAAAAGTGTGTTCTGGATGTATTTTCTGTTTTATAGGGGGCAAAGGTTTATTCAGGGGTTAAAATATAAAAAATGGTCAAATGTGTTTTAAATATACCATCATGGTCAGACCTTTCAAGGGTTTCAGAAATGTATGGTTGTCCTATCTGCGGTGAGAGTACAAAAGTTTTTAAGGCCAAAACAGGGTTCAGTTACAATGGGGGTCAAATATCAGATCATCCGTTTGTTTTAAGAATGTGCCAATTTGTTCATCGTACTGTACATTAAACCAAAAATTAACAGTGCATTGCCTATGACGTTTGATAATAATTAGAATGGAAATATGGCCAGGTTCCACAGGGGTCTATGGGAGATCACTAGCCATATCTGTGAAGGTCTCACTTTGAAAGATGATGAAGAAAACACATAATTATATACACGTTCTATTAAGTATGACCCACTGAACCATTTCAAACCCATTCCAACAATATCGAATCATTCTGTAAATGATGACTTTGAAACTGTCTGAGCCTATTGTACTAAAAACAATAGTCGTAGATATGGAAAACTAACCCTTGTTGGAACCCTTATTGAGCCACAAACAGCATTGTTGGTATATATTTTAGAACAAGTTAAACACTTTCAGTGGTTTACCCCGGTTCACTGTGACCCTCTTATAAAACACCCAGAACACATTTTAAAAAATGACACCCATGATTTTCAGATTCTCCAGGAAATTCTGGTTTTGGAAAAAAAAATTGTCCAAAACAGCAATACATTTCCCCATGTACTAGTTGTTGTATACTTTTTTTTATTATAAAAATGCACATACCCAACTTTTGTGTGCAGGCTAACACAAACAAACCTCTTATTTTAAAGCTAGGGGACAAGTTCACCGACGCCGTTCACCGATGCATTTTGCGCATGTGTCTACATTCGGGTGACTGACCTAAGGATACACACAAAACCGAATGCAGTAAATATGTGTGTACATTGTAAGTGTCATGCAAACCCACTTGACCGCTGCCCACAAACACGGTTTCCGAATTTTAACTTATGACAGAAATCAATTTACTCCCATTGCATTTCCAGTTCAAACTTGGTTCCACTGTTGGAAAATAGCCATGCATATTTGCATGTCACCTTATTAAAATAAATGTCAGTTGCAATGATGACCACTGTGGGTGGCCAGGAATGATCGTCTAAGTAATACCGACACAGATAGTACATCTCAACAGTCACATTAATCGCGCATAATCTACGATTATTTAGGGACTTTTTCAACCCTCAATTTCCGGGATGGATTGACTCATGGCGCAACGTTACTAAAATAAAAATGACACCAACACTCAACAACCAACGGAAAGTCTTATTTAATGTCTTTGTTTTCAGCTTCCGTAGCCGCGACCGAGACCAACCGGATTTTCCCATTATTCATTTGCGCATATAATTTTGATCACTAGCGCAGCGGCTCCGAGCTTGAAAGTGCTCTAGTTTTCGAGAGTACCTCTCCCCAAAGTACAACAAAACAACCATCTCTTATTGGCAGGATAATATCTAAGATTAAGAAAATGATGGTTGTGGTTGATTGAAAATGGTGTTTTTGGTGGCGGGATGATTTCTGCCGAAAAAAATGAAATTTGGGCTGCAAGATTATAGAACACCAGCGACAATATTATTTTTTTATTTTTAAGGTTAAAAATATTTACAATCTTATTTTATGGTATCCTTTTTTATTGATATAGGCTTTACACATTGCATTAAAGGGTTCAGGTAATACTCGTTTGGCGACATGTGATAAAAAAAGCGATTGGCTGTTTTAGGAAAAAAGGTTGAGTTTGGGCTAAAAATTCAAGACCCTTTATATATTGTATAAAACAGAACCAATCTATAATAGAAATGTCAGAGATTGATAGTATTGCATGATGATTAAAATTGTTTTGCTAAAAAATTATAAATCTTGATGATTCTACGTTTTTAGCTCAAAAATGTGATTTTTTGACCAAAAGAAAACACCCCTCCACCAAAGTTTTTGCCCACAACCATTACATTTTTTAAATGATTATACTATCTTTTCGAATAGAAGTGGTTGCGTTTTGTCTGTACCGATGGGGAAGGGGTTGTCGACCAATTTTGCAGTCCAAACCCTCCACTACACCTGAGGTCTTAAAAGTCTCCGAACGTCATGAACCACATATTGCAGAATTCAAAATCTCCCCAAGCTGTATCACAAATATGCTGTCACCATTCCGTATGGCGTATGAGCGGCGCTCTTCATTGTAAATGATTGGAAGAAGTGTGTACATGCTTAAGGCAGGAAGACATGGAGGGATCATAACGTGTGCCGGCCTTAAAAGCCGAGAGGAAGACACATAGGGGGATCACTTTGTCCACTGTTGATGGCTGTTGTTGATGTTATGTGGTTGATGGAAAATGGAAACATTGCCTGTATCATCCGCATACTTAAATTGGATTTAACAAAACAAACCCTGCTTGTCCATAGATGTAACAGGGGGATCCCTCATTTGTTGCTGATGAGGTCAAAGGTCACATACCAAGGTCAAAGGTAGGTGAGGGTCAAGTTGAAAAAAAGTTGAAGTTCCATTGGAAAACAAAATGGTTTATGGAGATTACATCGCGAAACTCTCATTTTATGAGGGCAAAGGTCACATATCAAGTCAAAAGTCTATATGAAGTCTTATCATTTACAAACCGCAAAGCCAGGATGACACATGCAGTCCGAGGACTAGGACTGTATTTTGCTGATTTGTTAGATTTGGGATTTAGCAAATCATGATAGTGATTCTGGTAAACCATTGGGCTGTGTTCGTCCAATTAAACCATTCTGTCAGACGGATGGCAGCCAAACCTTCATTCAGTTTAGCAACTCCCCATCTCCCACCCTAATCAGAATCAAAAATAGATTTCAGCCATATAAACTGCAAACCAGAAGCTGAGTTGGGCACTTTGACATTGGCTAGTGAGTGATGTTCCCATGCATGGCACATATCCGACCCATCCTCATCTGGTATTCATCACTAAAAAGGTAAAAAAATGCCCATTACAGTGGAGTTGGTTCTCCAATTTCAACGTTGGAATAGAAAATATTGATTTATTTGGTTCGTTTTTTTTAAACATGTATTGACGGTTTTTAAATTTGGGATAGATTTCTTGGATGATACTGCTTACCATCCATTGTTGCAAACACAAATCCAAAGTGGGGATAAAAAGTTTTATGAAAAAGACATTAAGAAAACTCACGTTTTGAGATTCTAAAAACATCTTCCTCAAGGGAAAAACACCAACACAAAATTAAAAGAGCGCTGAGGTAAGAATCACAATTCTTAACCACGCTGATTTGACCCAGCAAATGGTTCTTTGATTTGAGAGCAGCAATGTTTACGAATGGCGACCAATTTGACAACTGATTATAAGTAGGGACATAAAGAGCTATTACCTCCGCAAATAATCAGAAAAATCCATTGCGGAATCTGCCCATATAGGCCTACAAAGGTCATTAATTTGTAGTGTATTAGCCCTCTATAGTATGCCTATTTCCCATAGAAAGACATGTTAAGCTAGATTTTTATGAAAAAAATCAATATTGCCCGCAATGAAATTTAATCAATTTGCACAGAATGTAGTTAGTGGCATAAATACCCAAATTAGTTTGTCAAAAGGTGTCGCCGTTTGTTTTTGTTGGATCTCGTTTTGTCATAAAAAATGAGACTTTCAAACAGCTGTGTACCCCAGACACGCTTGTATATAGTGTGTACCTGTTTACTCAAAGTGTCTGTGTGAGCGGGGTGGGGTCTCAGGTTTTTGGTTTGGGTAGAGATGTGTCTCCGAGAGTCTTGTAAGTAGGACTTCATACCTATACCAATTTTCATTGAAAAAATGGGAACCCATAAGCTATACCAGAATGCAGCTTGAGGCCATTTTATTGGCTTAATGTGTAATATTCTTGCAATTTTTTCCTCAAAATTTGGCCATTTTGACAAATTTGGTGGAGAAATTTGGCTCCAGATAATGGAAAAATTTGGAAAAAACACACCCATCTCCATACCCCAACATTTGAAAAAAGGCCTGTTCAGTATATAAGATGGCTGAAAATGATATTCATATGGGGCACATCCCTTTTGTTGTAACTATGTTCCCACTCCCACCATGTGTGTATTAGGGCAGTGGATAGTGATAGGTAATCGTGTGTGATACACGGTAGTATTCTGGGTACCGTGCCTGGGGATTTAGGCAAGAAAAAAAAAAGTTTGTCTCATTAACGTTGTGTTTTTAGTTAGCGCATTATTTTGGTTATTTTCGGTTTTTGCTTACTTTAAATTTCTGAGATTTTTGAGAAATTTTGCAAAAAAATGAAAAAAATTCGGCCATGAAGCGGACAAAAAAAATTTTAAAAAGTGGGTTGCAAAAAGGTATAACATTCTTTTTTAAAGTCCCACATTTCGCATTAGCATTTTTTAAAACAGAAAAAAAAAAGAAAAACGCATTTAGCATTTGCATTTTTCACATTTCTTATGAGACAAACTTGTGTATTTGGCCTTACATTCTTCTATTACCCATGCTAGGAATCTGTTGTGTACTGAACTTCCTCGAAGGCCTTCACTGTAATCATGAAACAAAGCTCAATAAGGCAGAATGCAGCAATATGCTGCTTACCCTTAAACATCGTGGGCGTTTTTTATTTAATATTTCTCAACTCTCAGAAACATTGTAATTTATCTGAAATGACAAGTTGATGTGTAAAGGCTAGGCTGATGAAACATTGCCATATGAACTTGAATGGGCTTTTTTGTTTTTGTTTTTAGGGGGGATTGGTAATGTCCATTCTGCCAGACTGCTATTGAAATATGGCAGTTTCAATATTGCAGTGAATTACTCTGTTATGGTTAGTGGCACTAGTGCCCCAGTGAAGTTGGACGTTGCCTACTGGGAACAGGTCCTCATATCTACACTGATTTGATGGAAGCGCATTGCAGGAATTATTGGCAATCAATGATCATTGTGGCAGTGGCATTCTCTCGTATGCTCTGGACAGCACTCACACAAATGCATTTGTTACCAGTTGGAGTAGATGCAGATCGATCAACTCTTTATTTCCACAGTTTGGTATGCTGTTAGTATACTTGGAAAATAAAAGGCTGGCTTTTACAAATGCATTACGGGCTTTGTGGGTTTGAACTGGTTTTGTACTTTATACATGCAGTGGGACCAGCTTGTATACTATGGCGGCTTTCTTTAGCAGTAAACGCCTCATACTTATAACAAGACGTTCTATACAAGAAGATATTCACTCATGGAAACTGGGTATCTTGGTAGCCATACCTTGATTGTAACGGGGCAGTACTGTCGTCCTTTTACTCACTAATACTGGAGCATTTGGTTATGACTACGAGATTTGGCAGGTAAGCTTTCAATTCGCATGAAAACAGGGGACACGTTTGAAATTGCCATAAAGTTAATTGGGGTTCAATTCCACTGCCTCATGATCACAGTGAGTTACTTTTGGTATATGTTTATTTGAAGAAGCATTTTCGAGCCATGAAGCAAAAGCTGATAGATACTGGGGTCTCCGTTGTTCTTCTAGCTGTAATTTAAGTGTTTCAGTTACGGTATCTGCATCATGTACCAGTACAAATCCTGAGAGAGAAGACCACACTCTGCAAAATGACAAAGAAGGAAACATACCATGTCATACAATATACTGCCTGACCGTCAAAGACAACAAAAGATCCCAGCAGTCAAATGGCAATCACCAAGGGAAACCTTTTCCTTAACTGTATGTGAACTTCTACTTGGCTTGTTCCATTGTTATTGTGAGACTTGTACCAAATTCATTTGATCAGGTTCTACACCCGTGTTATTACACTATCCAACAGCTCCATCAACTTTGCCAATTTACGATTTATAAGCATCCTGACTTCAAGTCGTGTTTGTGCACATGATGAGGTGTTCTTATGCTGATTCCAACAAAACCGTCAAGACTTTTGAAGCTGTATTGTCAAAGGAGGGAAGTGTGCTACAGATAAGCACAGCTGTTGAAATCTCATTTAAAGAAAAAATGAAGGACTAAAAACAAAAAGATCAACAGCGACACACTTTGACAACTAATTGGGGTATTTATGCCACTAACTAATTTCTCGTAATTTTGATGAAATTTCATTGAGGGGCAAATATGATTTTTCATAAAAAATCTTAGGTTTTTACACGTCTTTCTATGGGGGAATGGATATTAGAGGGCGATTTATTATAACCACAAATTAGGACATTTGTAGGCCTATATGGCAAGTTCCCGCAATGGTTATTTTGAGGATGTTTTTGACAGACGGGGGTATAGCTCTTGCATTGTCCCTACCCCTACTTATATCAGTTGTCAAAATTGTGTCGCCATTGCTAAAATTCTCTATCAAAAATAAAAGAGACGAGTTGCAGGGGAGTCAAACAGCGTGTAAGAAGATGCTGCTGATGCTGATGTGGAGCACAGTCTTCATTGCACATTTAGACATTCTGCATGCGTCTTGCTACGTCTAAATTGCCCTATGCCCCATCTTATTTATCTGTGGTGTTCTTCTGCGTCCGCTTATCTTCAATCAATGGTACTAGCTAACCACACATGATATATGGACATTGTTTTCAGTGGATAATACTTTTGCTAAACTTTGGCTTCTTGTGAGCAAGCAGACCACGTCAGTCCAGTGATTCTCACATTCTGCACGAAACCCATACTCAAAGGCGTGTGACAGATTTTTTAAGATACTTTTCTCTTCAATTTGTGCTTGATTCAGTTGTAGAACAGCTATCTGAGACCTTTCAAGGTTTATTGGACAAACAGTACAAAAGAAACAAACGTTTTGAACTGTGCGTCGTATTTGGCCCATAAAAGCACATGCTTTTAATTTTTGTCGTGCATGACAGCAAGTACTAAACTGGTGTATTGCTATTCCCATTAGAGTTATCTAATACATTGGTAGGAAAAAAAAATGGTCTCAGAAGAAATGTGAAATATTTTTTTTATTTTTATGCGTTTTTTTTTTTTTGTTAGAAAATGCTAATGCGAAATGCATTTTTTTTAATGCTTTTTGGGCACACTTTTTGCAATTTTCCGTCTGCTTTGCGGCCGAATTTTATTTTTTTTCTGACATTTCTGTAGCCAAAAAAAATTCAAGTGAGTGTAAAACCTAAAATAAAATTAGCGGCAAAACACCAATTTTAAACCAAAATGCGCGCAGTCTCTGAGACAAACTTGTTTTTTTTTTCTGGCCTAAGCATTCAAATATACCAAAAGCCAGGTTAAAAAAAGATGGGGGGGGAGGGGCCTCTCCTATCTCTTAAGAAGCAGGAAGAAGCATGATAACTGTATTCCTGTCAGTATGATTGAGGTTCAATTAGTAGTACCAAACACAGAAAAGTAGGAAAAACCAAATGCAAATATATTATTAACACTACTAAAATATAGGTGGGTATTGCAGTGTAAACAAAAATATACTCAGCTGGATTCAAAGTCTAAAACAAGAGTATATGAGGTACTTGAATTAACTAAGAATCAGATTCACTAGTATCACCCGATACAATATGTGGTTAAATAAGGAGAAAGAGTTTAGCCCAGGGGACTTCTAAATTATTTAGCTGAAGGGGCCAGAGAATGTCAAACAATTAAAGACCACCAAAAAACGTAACGCAACATGTCTAAATACCCCCAAGTTACAAACCATTGTCTTTGCACGAAACATAAACTTATATCAATAGTTCGTTTCTTCCGTAAATTTTGATATCCTTCTTGCCCCAGTGCGATCAATATTGCCCCAAAACAGACCCATTATAAGAAATCTCTCCCTTTTAAAAAAGTTGATTCAAAAGTATTAGCCATATTGATGCCATTCAGTGAAAGACCACATCGTCCCGTGAAGAGTGCCATTAAGGCAATGGTTGTGTATTGTAACCTTGTAATAATGTCTTCAAGTGCAAATTTGATTTGAAAAGTGACAAATTTTCGTAAAATGGACATTGTGTTGGCGATATTGATCACAAGGAGCAGAAAGGTTTGGTCAAAATTTGCAGAACCAAACAGATATTGGTATCAGTTTATGTTTTCATGCATAGGACCAATGCTTGTAACTTATGGGTGTCTTTAGACATGCCTGCGGTACTATTTTTGGGGGTTGTTTATTTGAAAGTTACCGAGACTTGAGGCAAAACCTCTTGAATTCGATGTATTTCCTTTATTTTTTTTTAAAGCCAAGTTGAGGCCAAGTGTCATGGTTGGGCAGCTAGGATTTGGCCCCAGGGCTGCATATTAAAGGACACGTGGTTTAGACAACACTCATGTATATTTTTTTTTTTTTTTCTGCATTTTCCTACTCTACAAGGTGATGCCCAATAAAAACTTTACCCAAAATGAAAGTGATATTTTTCCACTTTTTTAAAATTGCATCATGGATTTTATTTGGTCATAAAGAATGGTTAATTGAGCATCTTGCTGAAAAAATTGTCATTTTGTGGAGGTGGTTTTCAGATCGGTCCACTGAAACAATAAGCAGCAAAGCAGACTTGCTTCGGGCATCATTTTTTCCTTCTTAGGCATATGGAAATCCCTAATGCCCAAATCGAGCAGATCGTGTCCTCCCCAAATGGTATTTTAGCACAACTGACCAGACTGTCCATGGCTTCAAATCTGAAATCAAGCATGCACCATCCGTTATGTAATAGATAAAGGAAGAAAAGCAACAAAACAAGAAAAAAATAAATAATTGTGTGTTTTGATAAGGTTGGGTGAGCCGGTTAGCGGGCCTGTTAGACTCCGTCTAGCGGCAGCCTTTAGCGCGAGCCGTAGGTCGGAGTCTAACAGGAAAGCCAGACCTTATCAAAACTCCTTATTTTCATAACGGTGTGTTTTGAATTCTTGATATACATATTACATGTGACAATAACCAAAATAAATTGTATATATTTTTCAGTAAATTGAGAATATATTTCGTTATTTTTTAAATATCTTGAAGCAGCAATACGGTTTTTTATTAATTAAAAAACACCACAATGAGCTGTTATGTTCACTGTGCAGGACCGCTAACACCAATGTCTAGTCTAATAGGTTTACTCTTCTGGAAAAGATAATCTTATTGTGAGGAAAGCCTGATCGAATTTAACAAAATGGTCCCATCTGTTGAGAGATTATCCTATGGACTGGTTGAAGCCGTGTATAATGGTTATTTAGTAGGCAGGATTGGATATCTGACAAGTATATCTGACCCCGGGTTTGGACACCTGAATTAAAGAAATTTTTTTTTTTTCGTGAATACAGAGTTATCCGCGGTGCAACTACCGAATGGTTGTTACGCAGGTCAGTGCTTAAGAAGAATAGCTAGAAGATCTCCTATCTTAGGCAATTCTTAAATGGGCTATGTCTTATGCTATCAACTAGCACTCTATTGCGCATTTCATAAAGAAAACAAAGGCAGAAACGCCCCATATTTTTTATACGTTTCTCCTCAATTTTATTTTTAAAATCTGTATTCAGTGGGGGATCTGCGTGATGGTTAGCAATTGTTCAATTGTTATCATTTTAAAGTAAAGCCACATTGTTTAAATTGTCTTCTTTTTGAAGATTTCCATGACTTTGAATCACTAAGCTTGGCTGAGTTCATTGTCGATATACAATATATTAGCTAAACAGAAGTGGTAATCCGACAATCCAATAAGCTTTGTATGGTCACTGAAGTTTACATGGACTTTGAATCACTCACTATCTTGGCTGATTCGTTATCGATGTATGATTATAAAAACAGCAGATTTGTAGCCAACAATCAATAAGCTTTTGGATTGAGTCACCTGTTCTTTCCTCATGTTATTAACAATGAGAGGAGCAAAAATGTATTTCCAATGCCCTTTAAAATAGTTGAAGAAGAGAAAATCGCATAACTTTTAATCATGACTTTGGCTGACTCGTAATCACACAGATAAGCTAACAAGTAGATGGAAATCTGTGTTCACAATTAGCTCTTTATGAGTGCTTTCACTATGTTTATTCTGTCAATTTTTACCACCTGAGGCCGAGGAGTTTCTAGAATTTTCCATTCGTGTTTAATTGTCCTTTGTTGTTTAACTATGAATATTCATCAGGACGTTATTTTTCTCCAGAAGTGTCCAGAGACCACTTCGGAAAAAATACGGTGTTTTGTGATGAATTTATTCTTAGGTTGAAATAACGGTCTCTGACCGCTATAATGGACTATAATGGCGGACAGTGAACAAAAGAAACACCAATTGATAAGGATGGAAAAGGAAAAGGCAGCATAGACGTATATGAAAAATAAAAATCCACAGAATCAAAGACAGAACGTGCAAAAATATCACTTTCTTTTGGGTAAAGTTTATTGGGTCACCCTGTAAACATCTATTAAGATTGGGCATTGGTTACAAATTAATGATTTATAAGTGCAATGGATAAAGAATATTTCAATTAGTGAAAGTGAAACATGGTGGGAATTTTTTAGTTTTCTGAAGATGTTCCATTCAATGAGGCATTAGCTGAGATGAATGGGAAAATTTCATCTTTAAATGAATGGAAAACATTCTTTCCCTTGCATAAATGAAGAAAATCCATTTTTTATAAATATTAAGTAGAACCTCGTCTTAAACTCGGACTAGCTTGACTACGCTAAATGCCCACTTAGATAGGCTAGGCTTAGCCAAGTAGCAACCCCCAAAACCCGAGCCCCGTAGCCTAGATTACATTACATCGCGTACTATTTGCTATATTCCATGCGTTAAACTTGGTATGAAGAAAACTCCATGGCGAGGAATTCCAAGTAGGAACCTGCTTGAAAACATCTTGCTGGCGAACTGAAACAAGATTCATGCCCGTTGTTGCCTCAGGGCAATGTTTTACCAGGTTGGAAACTCACTGCGAGCACTGGAGCGCTGATTATATATTGCATCATAGCCACGGCCAAAGTTCTGTAATATGCGTGTATTATTGTGACCTGCGTTTTGTGAGAAAGATGAGGCGTGTGCAATAGAACGAGGTATGGACCAAAAATGGCAGCGAACAAATGGAACAAAAAATGCATGTATGTGACTTAAGCATTAGTCACTCAATCTATGAAAATACTAGGTACACCTGGACAAAAATGCTTTACAGAAGGTTTTTCTGCTGTAACTATACTGGATTCCCGCTCTGGATATAGGGACAACCTGTACTTTAGGGGTGCGGCTATTTGTGAGGCGCACATCCAATTTTAAATCTTTGTAGCACTCCTAGTCCGTGCGTTAATACTGTGTGGTGCATCTATGGTCATGTGCAATGGTCAAAACACAGAGGGTCACTGGTAAAAGTTAATGGATGTTAAAGGTGAAATACACCTGTATAAGGCAGGTGCGCTATGAATCTTGAATATGGGTAACAATGTGTTACGCGCTTGTCCTCGCAGGTGATAAGGGGCCTTCATCATTACTTCAGACGTTACCCTAAACTAATACGACTAATTTTATACAATAGTCAATACCCCACTCAAAAGATGGCCAACGTAGTTTTAATGGTGAAGACATGATTGAACATTATTTCAATAATGTAAAAACCTTGGCCTAAACACAGAAAAAATGCAAAATGTGTAATATTAACGTCGCCTAAAAAATCGGGAAGGGACCTTGGAACTTTGTCAGTGTCTCATTTCGGAAACAGTAGACTAACCAAAACAGTATGAAACCATACCGTGTAAGGGTGTATCGAGCAGGAATTTATTTAATTATTTTCCATCCTACTCTGTTAATTCTAAATATCCTGTTAAATTCATAAATTCTAATGCCAGTTTTAAACACTTGCAATCAAATTCTTAACATCTGTAAACATTTAAACAGCATCGCGTTTTCGCAGTGGACCACAGGAAAAGTTGTTAATTCCTAAACATCGTTTGTACAGTTGAAGTCACAGTACAGTGATTAATGTGAATGTGATTTATAAATCCATTGTATTATAACCTACAAACTTAATTCAGGAAAGTACAGTAAAGTAAAACAAAATTAATTTTGGTACTGACCCTTTACTTTCAATTTACTTTCTAGTGTTAGGAGCGAACTGCGACTTCTGGATTAGATATTTAAAATCTTTCTTCCCTATTTCACCCAAGGATATGACCCAAAACTTTCCCCAGCTCATGATATCAGCGCGAATCGAGTATAGCCAAGTTTTTTTAAAAGGATCTCCCAAACAACATATCAAAAAAGGTAGAAAAAAGGAGCATGGCAAGAACTGCTAATTTGCATTTATCTTACCTGGACGTATATGCCATATTTCGCAAAGAGATATAGCTCATAAATTTCTGTTTAGGGAGATTTTCAATTTTTCTGTTAGTATGTGTTGAAACATGTTTGTATGCTACGCCTTCAAGGTGTGTAGCACTTGCAATTGATATGTAGAAAGTGATAGTAATTATTCAAGATGGCTGCATTTTTCCCGCCAAAATGTAATTTTGGATTCTGCTGATGTCAGACAGTCGAGATGGGAGGGTCTTTAGCAAATGTATGATCAGAGAGTATTTATTTCAAACACATTGGGTAAACTAGTGCCAGGGGCACTCCCTATGCGAAATGTTGGGTATATGTGCCTCGGCCAGGTAAAAAATAGGTCCTTTTCCAAGTCCTTCCAGATTAAAAGTTACCCAAAAAATATGGGATCAGTTACGGTACACAAGCTGAATATAAAAATGGAGTCATCCAGTATGAAACTCTAAGGGGGCATGATGTTAAACCTGAAGTTAAAATAGGAAGCGCCTCTTTTCCAGGAGATGAAATTATTAAAATTAATGCCATGAAATTATAAAATTGTTAAAAATATGAACGTCTCACAGGCTGCGAAAATTTTGAATTTGGGTGTTTCAAATTCTTAAAAAGTGGATAATTTGATGCAAATGTGATAAAAGTGGATAGCACGAAAGAAGAAATGGGGGTCATTGCGTATGCGAACATTTAAAAAGGGGGTCATTTGGTAATAGTCTGGGTAATAGGTAGACAGCTGCTATATTAAAAGGGCGGGGGGGTCAAGTTTTCTAGGACGTCAGCCAAAGTAAGCATCTCCACAAGACCTTGACGACCACGCTCTAACAGGGGATTGATATGTGCGGCAAGATCGACTACAAAAGCATCATTTGGAATGCTTGGTTGCCAATTGCTGCAAATAGTGGAGGAGCTAGGGACCCAGGTTAACACCATCACAGTTTACCCCTCACTACGAAAAGGTTTGACACATTTGGTAGTTAGAGAGATCCCATATATATCAACGCTAGGTAGTAGTACTTCAAATTGTATGGGTGGGGTCACTTTTTCAATAGGGGCCAATTTAAGTTTACACACAGGGCTAACTGATAATACAAGGGGCTAAAGATAATGGTTTTGAAGTTATGAGCGAAAATGTCCCCATTTGTTCGTATTTTATAACACATATAGGGCTAAGAAAATCATTTTTAGCCCTCACAAATGAAACGGGTTGAAATATCCATGCAATCGCTCAAACTCCTCCAGATGGGTTTAGGGTGAAGGCCATTCTTTCTATCAAGATGAAAACTTTATTTACTTAAATCGTGTCGTCCCCTTTTACATATATATACAATAACCAAATTAGGCAAAATGGTCCTTGGTTTTATGCAAATTAGCTGTCTTCCTGCTTTTACCTTTTTTAATGTTTTTGGGAGGGTTTGTAAAGCAAGTTACCGCAAATAAAACCGTCTGTATCAATTTTGTCCAGGTCCATCCCGAGATTGGTGGACTACATGTGCTATTCATATGTCCTACATGTAATCATAGCATTGATTGAGGGATGAGAGGGTTTGAAGAGAGACAGAAAAGATGAACAAAACAACCATACATAATGATGTTGTTCCTTATAATTTTTTTTTTTCCTTTTCCTTTCGTGGTATAGATTGGAAGGCATGGGAATTGAAGGCGAGTGTTCCACACTTAATTGTGACCAAGATTGTATATGAATGAATGCATGCGTTCCAGAGGTCAATTTGGTGTGAATGAAGTTAACTACAATCTTGTTCATAATTGTTGAACACTTCTGTTAGATTTGGTTCCCAACCCTTCATTCAATGTTGTCATGAGCACGATACACTTGGTCATCTCGCCGCATTATGTTCAACACTGACTTGGGACGGGAAGGGGAGGGGGGAAAAAAGGTTTAAAAAGTATAATTTTAAGGTGACAATGCGCTTCAAGCATAGCTGCCAATATTAACAAGGTTCCAAGGACTTATGGAACAAGATTTTTTAGGTCAAACTAGAGTAGAAAGTGAAATATTTGGCTCCGTTATTTTCGCGCTTTTCGTACACTTCTGAGCAGCCGAATTAGAAATGTGAGAAATGTTTATTTTTTTGTGTAATTTATATGTAGCCTAGGATAGTGAAAAAAATTCATTTAAAAACAAGTGAAAATCCCTAAGAAATTGCAGAAGCCATGACTTATGTTTGTACTCTATAGAATCTGCCAGGGTTGAAAGGGTTAAGAGACCCAAAATTCTTAAAATGCTATCAAAGAAACAAATAGATCCAACATATTGTTTATGACATATTGCTTAAATGAAGACATACATTTTAGAAATGGGTACTTTTTATATAATAAATTCAAAATTTGTTGAGGAAATTCAATTAAAAAAAAATACAACTTGTTTTCATTTTCTGTCGGTTTTCCAATCATTAAAATCTGTACCTACTACTCTTTTTCCTGTGTTTTGTATAATTACCTGCTACACTTTCTCTTTTGTTATTCTCACTTTCTCTTCTTTCACATGATTTGACACTAGAATTTTAGTTCACTGACACTATAAGTTCAGTTCATTTTTAACTTTTATTTTATTGTGTTGTTTAGATTTCACACGATTGTGGCCACTCGGCTCACTTTTTCTCATCAACAGCCTTATGGCAGTGGAGTGGGAAGCTACCGAATGCTTATTAGTCCTGTGAGTTGAATCGAATTATTATGCGAAAAAAAATTGTCCCTTGGCTATGGGCGCCGCCATTAGAAATTCAGCTACATCTAGCACATCATTACATCAAATAATAGGAACAATCTTTTTAGATAAATAATGAACTTTCTGCCCTGGCGAATTTATCTTGCACAATGTAGGATCCTGAAACTTTCTGTTTGTTTTGAGAACATTTAGAAATTATTAACCGACGGAATAAAAACTAGAGCCAATTTTGCTCGAAAGCAACGAACCTCGCTGGGGGATAAATGATCACTTGCTGACTGGGCGAAACATCTTTTTAAATGTCATGATAACCCTACAACCTTACGTCGTTCGTTGCCCATAGAGTCTTCGGTTTATGAACGTTCACGCTACTTTCTGCTTAGTGCATTTTTCTCAATTAAAAGTGAGTTTTGGTGATACTAGCTGTGCTAGGTTAGTGTATGGAAAAAAAGTGCTTAAAATAATATCCCAACCCTGACTTCGGTCTCCCGGAGGGCACTGAAAGGAGTGAGGGAAGAGGGAAACAAGACAGTTGCAATCGGGTGGGATTCGACCCAGGGCCCCTTCGGCCCCAGCACCATGACCCGGGATACACGCTAGCGGGGGGGTCGCTGGCCCGGCTAGCGATTTCGTGCCTATATGAGTCTTGGTTTTTATGACGTCATCGCTACTTTCTACTTAGTGCTTTTTCTCATTACGTGATTTTTGGTGAGACTTAGCTGTGATAGGGTTAGAGACACTTTTGGCTGTAAATTCCCATTGTTGAATTTTGGTGACACCCTATGTGCACTGACCGTAGACAATGTGCACAACTGTCGTAATCAGCGCACCTTATTGTCAGAGAGGAAGATTTAATGGTTATTGGGGCGCCAAAAATGGGGACCATATATGACCACTATGCAAAATCTGTGTCTACACCCCGTATGCACTAACCATAGGCAAAGCATGTGCATAAGGTTCATTATAAGGGCCACTTATTTTGCCGGAGGAAAAAAAATATTTTAATCAGTTTTGGCACAAAAGTTTGGCCGACATGACCACTTTGCTGACCACTGATCAAAAATCTTTGTACACCCTAAATGCAACTGACCATATCACTGAATGTGCAACAACCGTCGTAATCATCGCGAGCTATTTGTCAAGAGAAGCGAGAGATTTCACATGTATTAGGCCAAATTGCCACTAATCCTAAATCTCTTGTACACCCATATTTCAACCTGACAAAGGCGAAGTCACATGTATAAAAGGGTCCATAATATGGACACTTATTTGCAAGAGTAATTAATTTCATAGATTTTTGTAAAGATTTTGCCCAAATGGCCGAAATGACCACTGCTGACCACTGATCAAAAAACTGTGTATACCCCATAGGGCACTGGTCATAGCGATGCTTGTGCGATGAAGGCAAAATTAACGCAAGCTTTTTGTATGAGGATTTCTTATATTTTGGCAAATGACCAACTTACACACAGGTGACCACTGGTCACAACTGTGAACACCAATTATGCGGCTTGGGTCATATGTTCATTCTGAGAGAAATCTGGTCAAAATCGGCTTAGCCGTTTGGCAACTAGTAGCATTTTGAACAAAGTGAGAAGAAGGAAAAAACAACAACAAGAAACAAGAAATCACACAATAGCAAGACCTAGCCGTGCTATGCACACTGCTCGGAATCAAGTCGATGGAAGTCATGTTGTGAATGTTTGTACTTAAAAGTAGGGAGTTCTTTTGGTGAGAAATGGTGGTGAGTGTTACCGCGAGAGGGAGAGGACCGGAGCACGGTCCAATCAAACACATTGAAGAATGTATTAGCAATGCTGTGATGCCTGTTGTAGTGAGTAGTGAAATAGTTGTGCTTGAATGTGGAGAGTCATTTGAGGTTAAAATATAGTCGTTGTTTACCTTCCAGTTGATTTAGAAGAGTTACGTTAAAAAAAGTCAAGTTAGTGGTGTGTTCTCCGGTTTTTACTTACATAGTTTAATGTTTACCTTTTGAATGGGGCCAGGTCATTTCTTCGAGAGTTTAAATATGGCGTAGTGCCACAGAGTGTACTTTAAGGTGTGACAACTCCCCATAGCCTATTTACACCCTCTAACTACCCTCCCTACTTGACAAGGTACAAACCTTCTGTTTTATTTCTTCATTCGTACAAACATCAACATCCCCTCTTTCAATACTCTGAATTAACTTACCACATTTAAACTCTTACAAAAAGCCTAAATTTTGTAAGGATTTCAAACCATCCCCGATACATCAACATAAAATTCCACTCCCTAACTTGGCCATATCCTACCTCTTCCAATAATGAGCACCTGGCCGTATTTGACCTCTCTGAAGGAACACCAACACCACCGGATCCACTTCAAGTACAAAACTTCCCAATTCCCCAATATAATATACAACGATCAACATTGCCAACATAACTCTTAATGCTTCCCATCTCCTTGGATGATATCTCACCATATTTGAACACTTTAAATATCACCCGCATTTCCTGTTTGCCTACAATGAATGCAGCCACCAGTGCAGAGATGAACCGAATACATTTATTTTTATATTTTTTAATTCTGTCGTATAAACTGTTATCAGGTAGTGCAGGATACATTTGTTAAGATGCAGAGATTGGTTGTAATTTATGTGTAGGGCTATGGCAGAAAAGCACCTTTTAAAGGACCTACCTGATCCTCAGCCTTGTCCCCACCACTCGGCTCATCAACCTGAGATTTGGTATCATTAGAAGTATTTTATTTTGGCATATAGGTAGATTGGGGATGCCTTGCTCAAAGGTAGGAATGATTTTGCAATAGTGGAGGGTCCACTTGGCACTTTTATCTGGAAGCAAATTTTCATTCATACTTTCCCTATGAATTTCTGGCACTATAACCTAATGTGAATCAGCAATCGATTTTGAAGGGGAATTCTCTACTTTCAAAAGTGGAAAGCCTTTGGTCCTCTCCCTCCCCGCCCCCCAGGTTCTGTAGCCCACTGCTGCTGTTGCTATGAAATCGCAAAACCAAATGCTGCTTTAATACATACATATTCATGAATATTGGAAATTAGTTTAATAATTTTATCATTGTTTACTTAAAGAGACATGAGGAGATTTCCAAACGAACGCCCCCCAATTTTTTTTCGACCGGGGTTTTTTGCATATTTGGACATGCTTTCAATGTATAGACCACACCTTAAGTGAATAAGGCGAAAACGCCGTGCCTATATGTAATAAGTGATGATTTAGGTGACTTTCGTCGTGGCACGACGAAACTCAAAACACGGTTTTCATGGGGACATTACGATAGTCGGCAAGTTCAAAACTAGGTTTGCGGGTTTCTTCGTGCTTGTGGGGTCAATAAACCTTCAAACACCCTTTTTTTTATTCTCTAGGTTCTACAACATCCGATCAAGTGCAATTTTGAGAGAAGTTGTATCATAAATAAAATCTCCTCCTGCACTTTAAAGATATAGCAAAATCTAAAGAGCTCCAGTGTAACACCTTTGCATTATAAACTTCTAATTACAAAACTATTTGTTGTTGTATCAAACTTTAGTCCTGGAGGGAAATGGGAGTTATGCTGCTAAACAAACCCTTTTCTTCCCGATAATAAACCCCTAAAAATGTGGAAAGAAAGGGGAACGCTATAGACCTGGATTGTTTTTTGTTCTAAAATTCTTTTTTTCACCTTTTTCCATACCGAAACAAGCGAAAGAGAAGAAAACATGTTTTAATCTATATAGTCAAAGATGCAATAATTTAGCTTTGTGAATATTTTTAAGTCCTTAACAGTTTCAATGTGTGGTAATAAAACCGGACCTACTCCAATTAATTTGCTTTGTTGACTTTCTAACCACAGTTCACAAAACGGTATGTTGTTGCCTCATAGTGGTACATAACTGATTTTGGGACGCTTCGTTTTCTTCAGACTGTTCACACAACTGGACCCGTTGGCTATAAGGTGGTACCAATGACAGTCCGTAGCTGCAAATTGTTGCTACATCATTGATTTTTTTTAAGTGGCCTGCCTCCAGATGAACCAGCTGAGTCCCTAGTGTTGGAATTGATTAAAGTGGGCCATAATGTATGCAACATAATTCAAATTTATCCATTCACAATACCCTGGTACAAGATTATATCTTAAAAAATATTCAGTTATTGAAACACAAAATGTTTGGCCTTGATTGGTCCCATAATTTTCTGTTCAGAGTTTGTTAATAACCTTAAAACAAGTTTTTTTTCACAATGGGGACTCACAAGCAAAGCTCTTGAAATTAACCCAAAATGACCAGAATTGACCTGCAAATTAACTGCCAACTATAAAACTTGCCGTTGAAGCTATGTGATATCTCGTTCACTGATGCCGGTAAATCCTTCAGGTTCTTGAAAACGTATGGATTTATCCGCAATGTTTGTTAGGTTATGAATGAGGGCCGGGGACTCACTGCTACAAACATAATTAATGACCACTATATAGCGTGCCGTAAGACATCTCCCGATCCGGGCTTGTTCAACCAGGGCGACATGCAGGAACAGTCAAAATTTCGAAGGGTTGAATCTATGCAATATGAAAAACGAACGAACCAGTTATTACAACCAATGCAAGTTAAATATGGTACTAGTATAAGGTTAAACCTTCAGGATTTGCCATACAAAATGTCGGCTTATGATAAAATGTTTCAAGATGATAGAAAGGAAATAAGTTCGAAATATTACTTGTCAAACTGTCAGCGATTAAAGGCCAAAGAGGAAAAACTAGATGGACGGAACGATGCAGTAATCCGCTGAAATCTCATTCACTCATAATTTGATTTGACAACTGAAAGTAGCCATCAATGGTAGAATGGTTTATTTGCTACACACTGTTCTAGATTGCCCTGTGGGGAAATTTATGCAGCTTCTATCTACACATAATACAATTTCCAATTATTCAACAAACTGTCTGTTTTCTCAAATATTCTGACTCACGCAACGTCATTTAATGAGCAGCCCTCAATCGTCGAAATGTCCTACACATTTTTTTCTAAGTGACTGTTACCAATAGTGTGCTTGCTGTTAATTGATAGCAAATTGCTTGGTTTCCAACTACAAAACATCATTAGATGTCAGTCCCAAGTCCAAATATTGACACATAAAAAAAAGTAACAAAACAAAATATTTGTTGTCAGAGTGTATGACTTGTGGGTTAAAAGCTACTAATGACATGAGGAAAATGTGTTTTACATTTCTCCATTTTCATTCATTTAAAACCACTATCAGTGATTCTTGACAATGTAACAAATTGTCCCCCTTTTTCATCAAGTCCATTTTCCACTGTTGTATAATTTGGAAATGGTTGCCGTAAAGAGGGCCCCTGTACGTGGCTAAGTGTAACAAACGCCGTAATTTGTCAGAAATTATGTTTTTTATGTTTTGTTTACTAAAAAAGTGAGGATCCCCGACTTTTTTTAGTCTAGAAACAGTCATAGATGGCATCTTAAGACCGGTTTTAATGCTTAAGTGTCTATTCTTCACAATGAACAGTAACCCATAGGGTGTTGATACGACCTAACACTAGCTATTTTATAGACAAAATCAGCATTTTTATTAAAAAAATGACTGATAGGCTTTAAGATGAATTGAAATGCTGAACATCCTTTTCTTTGAAATCCCTTGATCTTTAAAAAAGTAACTTTTCATTTTTAATAAGAGATGAAACCAAAATGGTAAGGTGAAAACCATGAAACTCTGAGCAGTTATATTGGATTTTTTGCTTTTTTTTTTTTTTAATTTTGAAAATTAAGTTTCAAAGACATCAGGATGCTTGCATGGTAAATGTTCGACAGGTTTCCTGTCTCCAAAACTTGCAGCCCTGCCTGGCCAAAAACATGTTTGACCATGGTTAACCATTGGTTTCAACCAGGTTTTGACCATTGTCAAACCATGGTTAGCCAGGTTTTGAAAAATGGCACGCCACGTCAACCATGGTTAAAACAGTCCAAAAATGCCAGGTCAACCATGGTCAAAACTCTGCCTGTTTTGACCATGATCGGCAGTGGTGCCTTTTATCAAAAACATTGTCAACCATGGTTAATATTGCCATGTTTAACCGATGGTCAACCATCAGGTCCAAACTCAGAGTTTTTGACCATGGTTGACCATTGTCACTTTGGGGTTTTGTTTTTGACCATGGTTGACCGGTGGTGTTCCAGGTTTTTCAAAAACATGGTTAACCATGGTCACCCATGTCACATGATCATGTTTAACCATGGTTTGGACCATGGTAAATTGTCCATAGATCACCATGGATTATAATGGTGCCATTTTTTTCAAAACACGGTACCGCCCCCCAAAAGAAAAAACAACAACACATCCCTATTGTTTTATACATCAGTACGTTCCTAGCTTAATGTTTAGGTACATTCTGCATAGTTGACCGAAAATCACCGACTTACCTAACTTGACCTTGATTAAACCGGGGACCTTGTGTATTACAGACGTGACTTAACCAAATTGTATCTACCCTATCTTGGCTTAATAACAAGAGGCAAATCTAATATATTATTGTAAAAAAAGTTCCGCCAACAGCATAAACACACTAAATAAGACTAAAGACTCAGAAAAATGGCGACACTTCACAGAGCTTCCATGGTGACAACAATCCTGAAAACTCAGTGGAATCCCTGTATCGCAGTGAAACAATTGCACTGAAATTGATCATGGTCAACCATGGTCAAATGGTTGATAAACATGGTGAGACCATGGTAGAAGTGGCCATGGTCAACCATGGCCCACAAGGTGAGACCATGACTGACAATGCTCAGCAATGTTTAAACATGGTCGACCATGGATACCTGGGGACCATGGAACCACGGTGGACCATGGTCAAGCCACCATGGCTGATCATTGCTGACCATAGTCAACCATAGATTCAACCATTGTCTTGACCATGTGACTAACAGAATTTTTGTGGCACATATCTAATCTATGAGTAATCTCAGTGCATTGTGGGAGTCTAATGTACAGATTTGATTTGGCCCGGGAACCCAAAACCACGTAATGCAATAAATTTTAAACCAATTCATTACAATGTTAATTGTGGCCACTTCAAACCATGACTTTTCTTAGTCTTCCGAGCTGTGAATATAGTTGTGGACAAGGTATTATATCATTACTCCATGGGATCTTCTAATTAACCTAAAGCTCTGTGATTTTTGAATATTTTTTTTCACAATCTTGGCCATAGGACAACTTGTAGTGCCCGTGGTCATTACATGTAATTCCTAATGCAGTGAACATGGTCAGACAACACGCTACTTGAAGTGACCAGGTTCAACAATGGTCAGGACAAATACAGCCACTAAGTTGTCATGTCAAACCTGGCTAGACAATAACCAGATTCTAAAATTTAGGGGACCATGGTTCAGACGTGGGCTACTGAAGTACCATAGTAACCATGGTCAGCCATGGACTACCTTGTTCAACCATTATCAGACTTGAGTTTGGGTTAGTGACCATGGTTTCAGTCACAATGACTGAAGTGACCATGGTCAACCATGGTCAATGAGGGATAAACATGGTTGACCATGGTATACTTGAAGTGTCCATGGTCAACCATGGTCAAGTCAAGTGATGACCATGGCTGACCATTCAGCCATGCTAAAGCACGGTCGACCATGGTTACCATGGGTACTGGTAACACGGTGACCATGGTCAAGCCACCTGGCTGATCATCGTGGACAATAGGTTAACCAGGTCAGCCATGTTTTTGACATTGGTTGACACATCTGCTAGCACGGTTTTGACATGTCGCCTAGGGAAGATAGATAAAATAAAATACTGTTAAACGGGAGCATCAAATTTGTTGTATTAAATAATGGCATTGACAGGGAATGTTACAGTGAGACAAATATTGCTATGGGAACAGGTCTTCACAGCGGTACTCAGTGTGTGAAGCTTTTGCAGGAATTGTGGCAAACTTCCATGATATTATGGCAGGGGGCACTCTCGCGCAAACCTCCAAACACCCACAATGGTTGTCACCAGTTTGATTACCTTGTCTTTTTGATTTGGCTTGCGGTTAGCATGTTTGGAACATGGCTGGACCATACGGATGCCTGGCTTTGTCAGTTGACTTCTTTTATGTTGTATGTTTTAGGGACCCAGCTTATATACACTGGCGGTTATAGCGATAAACCGACTGTGCTTAGAACAAAACTATTTTCGTACAAGAAGAGCTTCCCATCATGGAAGTTGGCATTCTGGTTGCCATCATACCTTGGAGGTTGTCAGTGGGCTTGTCACCCTTGCTTTGCAAGCTAACATCAGTGTCTTTGGACTATGACCGTTTTGATGCATCATGCAGTCTGCAATTGACTCACTCAAAGTGATGAAGCCAAGTTCGACTTATGTGTAGCGATTATGGTGTTCATTCCAATCTCAATAATTGGAGTTAGTTACCTTGGATGTATGTTCATTTAAAGAAAACACTTTCAGGCAAGGAAGCAAAAGCTGAATAGAAACAACTTTCAGGATGCGATTCTTTGTCTAACAGTGCGAGTGACACAAGAACAGATAGAACAGATTATCGCAACAACAGGTGGAAACACCAGACCTTTTTCTAACTGGTAGGTGAATTTGTATTTGCTTCTTCCACAGCATTTTCAAAACATTCTAACTGATTCTAATCACATTGGATGTACACCCGAATCATATTATGTTCTAGCAGTGCTGTCAATTTTACAATTTATGTTGCAGCATCTGACTTAAGGGTGTTAGGCATATGGCGAGAGTTACTACGATGATATACCCACAACCATCCAGACTTCTCAAATACTTACTATCAGGGAAGAAGGAAGAACTAGTATCAATTGAGAAATAAAAGTTGAATGTACTGTGCTAAAGAAGAATACAAACGGACAACATTAGGTAATCTATGTATGAATGAAATTTAAGTACAGAACTGAATAAATGATAGCAAATGTATGAAATCTTAGCCACTTGAGATCATCATCTCTTTCCCGTTTTCTTAGATTTGAAAAAAATCTGAAATGTAGGTTTGGTTCAAGTTATAAGCAAAAACAAAATATGTTCTATTGTAGTTCACTACCAGTGACATCTGTCTTAATGAACCTTACATCTGGCAGACTTGGGGAGCCATACTTGGAAAAAGGGCGCAGGAATCTGTTGGACATTGTACTTATTTAGCACAAAGGTGTATAAAAATTATATTGTAAATTATATTGAGTACTGTGGGGTAAATTAACACATATGTATATGCACAGCTTGGTGATTTGGGGAGGGTTAAGTCTCATGGCCAAGCTTATGGCATGCTTCGTTAATCGTTCGGGCAAGTCCAAAAATCACAGTGGAACGATCCGTCTTTAACCAGCGATAGTTTCATCATCCAGATTGATCAGGCCTGGAATCCTCTTGGGGATGTGACCTCCAGTCATCTATGATGTGGTTAATGGTTTGTAACTCTCCACAATCGCAGTTTTGGTGAAGGTTCTACTCCGATCTTGTGAAGGAAGTTCTTTTTACGACCAACGCCAGGTCAGTCTGTTGAGGTTGAACCATGTCTTTCTATCGAGGTTCACAGGCCTTTGGGCTTGCTAGAGGGCGTCCCCCAAACTGCTTTAGGGTCAAAAAGTAGAGGATGACCATTGCTCATACCATCTATCATTGATACAGGATGATCGATATGGATCTTGTGACTGCAGTGTCATGGGTTGGGGGTAGCAACCAAAGTGGATTCCGTGGAATTCTCTGATCCTCAATGGGTGTTGGTGGGGGATAGGCACCGGTTCATCAAATTTCTTGGCGAGCTTGAACGTCTGAAGGTTCCTCCTAAGGTTTGGGCAGGAGCTATTGCCAGAACAGAATTGGAAGGTTATTTACAGCGTCGCAACAAAGGCAACCCACTAACAAGTCTCATGGCATCATTCAGAACGACATCAATCTTGGTGAATGTACGCGTGACTCTATACTGGTGCAGCGTATTCAGCGGTGGAGTATGCCAAAGCAACAGTTGATGTATGTAAGTCCGTGTTCAAAGGATTGCACCCCCATTCAGTTCCTGCGAGCCTTTGGAGGAGGTTGACACGAGACTGCGTATTGGCAGCGAATGGGCCTTGGTGTGTTGGATGAAGTAAGGGCTGCGGTCCATTGTGACGCAAGGTACTTCGGTGTGGGTCATGTGACAGTTTTTTTCCATCTAGAGTGATGTTTAGGTCTCTTTTTGCGCATCGATTTGCAAGGTGGAAAACAGAGGCTGACGGTTTGGGTTAGATGAGTTTCAAGTGCCATCGGTGAAGAATTGGCTTAAAGGTTAGGTCTTTCTGCAACATGATTCTAAGGACAGCAAAGCAATCCCGAGCTATTCCAAAGTGCGTGTAGTCCTGCGTAGGAGTACTGCGAACAATCTTCCTTTGGCATATCTGAGACGTAGATGTTGAAAGAACTGGGTGCCAGGACAGATCCTTGTGGGACACCTGCCAAAGTTGCGCTTTTCTACTGCGTTGGCCCATTTGATGTCTCCAGGACGAAAATTCTTGATCTTCTTGGATGAGCAGATAATGAACTTGACAAGCCTGACATCAGGGAAGATTTTTGAGTAGCTTGGAGGTGGTAGAAGCCTCGGTGCCAGACTGTATCGAACGCAGCCAGTTAGGTCTATGAAGAAGCCCAAACTTCTGTTTCTTCTGGAATGCTGTCTCGATGTCATAACTAGTCTTGCTATCGGAGTAAGTTGGTGATTTACCTCTTCGAAATCAAGCTTGGGGCGGGGTTAAATTTGCCTTTCGACCTGGTGGCTTTATCATGATCTTGCCGAGTATCAGTCGCTAAAGCAGATAAGATGTGAGGATAGTAGCGAGAGGGTCTGTAACTCTTGGGGTCATTTTTGCTGGTTTTTGGGCTTAGGATTGCAATGACCTTTGAAGTCTTCCTCTGGAGGGAATAGTTGACGTTTCCATTGCAAGTAGAAAGGAAGAGTTGGAGCAATCGCACAGCTTCGGGTGTCATATTCTTCAAGACTTCTGTAGGATGGGGTCATTGACAGGGGCTTACCATTCTTGAGACTTAATGCTTAGGTGATCTCATAGTAGGTGAATGGTTGGGACATGGGGCTTGACGGTGGAGAGGTTTGTAAAAGCTGTTTAATCTCTGCATTAACAGCACGAGAGGGGGCCCCCGCCCATGGAGTGTGGTTCTGCCACTTTTCCATTGTTGACAAGTCTGAAGCGATGGGTTGCAGAGACGGGACACTGCTTAGCTGGACAGTACGCCCGGTGGCTTGTTGTGGTGTTGCCTTTGAGGCTTGAGTGGGTTAAAAGTGATATGGATATATTCTCCTCCCATTCTGGTGCGTTCTTTGGCAAAGCAGTCTGTAGCTGGTTGAACTTTGCTATCTCTCAGTATCGCAGTTGTATTACAATAAGCTTGTATAAATCGTCACATTCCTGGTCCCAACAGGGGTGTAGGGATCTTCTGGCCTATTGGAATGGAATGTTAGCTGCTTGATGGAGCATGGAGCCAGAAGTCAGAATATGCATCGTTGTTGTTAGATGAAGCCAGGGTCTGCTTTTGCCTCTTGGAATGGAATGTTAGCTGCTTGATGGAGCCTGGAGCAGAAGTCAGAATATGCATCGTTGTTGTTAGATGAAGCAGGGTCTGGCAGCGTGGATGGATGACAGTTCGCTGGTGATTGTTTGAAATTCGACCAGTTGCTTTCTGAAATTCATCTCTTTTGAGAAGGAGGAGATCGTGACCTGATGTTACTGGTGACCAGGATAGGGCACTGACCTGATCTAGGAAAGAGAAAATCTAGGGAGGACCGTTATGGAGCAGCGGGAGATCGGACTGTCGCTGGTGACTGTTGACAGGTAGGGACAGGTTCCATGTCCCATGGGCTGATGAAGGTAGGGGATCCTTACTATCAAACAAGCAGTTGGAGGGTCTTGGGCTTCAATCCATTCAAGCGCCGCTTTGCCATTCTCGGTCAGTGTGGAGTATCCCCCTTGCTGTATGTCTACAGTTGAAATTCCGCAGACGACGGAGCTCCGCCTGAAACTACTGGCAGGATGTTGAAGTCATGACCTCAGCGGGTGGTGGCTTATAGATGTTGGTGCAGTGGGGTTACCCATTGCTTAAAATTTTTATCCACTGGATTGGCGAATTCATTGAAGATTACAGGGTTGATCTCACTTGTAAGCCTTGATTCACACCATAGGAGCGATCCCATGCCTGTTGTGCGGAATGAAGCAAATAAGGTCAAAAACTTAGATTTTGCTTTTTGAAGCTTCTCTTCAGCTTTCGCAGTTGAGTTTCCTTGGAGGAGGATGGTATTCACTCCGTTCTCCCTGGAGAGCTGTTAAGATAATGTCACGCTTAGCAGGGTGATGAAGAGGACCATCAACGTTCAGCTGCAGGATACAAACTTTGGTGCTTGCATAGGAAAAGGTACCTCTGTGAGAGCTCAGCCGCCTAGATTGGGGTGGGTGGGTCTCAGATGTTCACTGTGGTGTTTTCAAACACGATGTTTGGACTTAACGGACCACTATCAGTGATGATCTCCAAAAGAGTCAAAGTTTTGAATGTGCAGAATAGCTTTACAAGTGAAGAATAAGCCTTTAGAATTCTCATAACTTTACCCTTTCCAACTGAAGAATTGAACGAAAGGAAGAAGAAAACGGCGGATTGTCAAGATAGAATCTCCATTGAATTACGTGTTGTAGTTAGGACACTAATGACTAAAATATCCGCATTTGTCCGTTTTACGTTGCTTCTGGTCTATCAATTGCCGGATGGTAGGAAACCTATGCTTGGTACAAGACATGCAAAAATATGAGTTTTGATGATAATTTTTTCGATTTTCTGATTTAGCAAATCACTGATCTGTCTTTAAGTCCCAACTTATGCTTATATTGACATATCCTCTTTGTTAAATACAATAGAGCTGAAATTTTGAATCACCAAATCACGCACTATCTATTATACAACATGTTGATCATGTAAGTTGGCATATTGCCAGGGATAATACAAGGTTGCAGTTCTGTAAATCCTAAGTGATTAGACAAAGTTAGGGCTACATCACAAATATAAGAGTGGCAAAGTTAGTGTCAACAGAACGCACCCAATTACTTGGAAATCTAGCAAATCATGTAACATTTTCTTTTTAAAACTAAGGAGGAAAGTTAGCAAAAATAACAATATTAAAAACAAACCAAAAAACACTTATATTACAAGGATCAAAAGTTTATGTCAGTCTGGAACCTTAAACTCTTTTGTGCTGCATTTTCCACCATGCAATGTTACACATATTTAATACTACTTCACAAATGAGAAAACTATATCGTCGCCCACATCACGACTGTCTTTTGCCATTTTTTTACTTTTTGAGATATTTTGCAATATGTACTATAAGTTATGGTCTATAAATTGCACAAAGTAGTGTACATCTTGAAAGTTACCTAATTAGGAGATATTAATGAAGCCCAAATTTTGATCATTTAGCTCAAAACTGCATATCACAATTCACATACGTCTTATGTTTCATTACACGTTAATTTCAATAGGCGTATAATTAACGAGTTCGTAAAACCAGCTGTTTAGCATTTTCACATACAGATCTATGTCTCGTGCGTGAACATTATATTACGTGTTTCACATAGAGATCGATCTGAACGCATGAAAAAGAATGGTGTGAAAATTTAATGTCATATGTGAAATTACGATCTTTTTTTGCATTGCACATACAGCCTTATGACATTGTAGCTTTATATCAGGAAAACAATTGCACTTTTCAAACACTCCAGGCAAGGTTAATTTTTAACAAACTTAAAATTCAGAGAAGTTTACTTCATAATACAAAATTTAAAAAGTAAATTGTAATATTTAATTCCATTGCATTTGTTATAGAGCTTGCCATATGTCTGTACTTAACTCATGTGTAGATCATACCTTGTTCAGAATTGCCCATGCCTTTGATAATTAGGTCCACCTAGACATGGACATAGTATACACACCTAGATTAGGAATGACTTTTGCAAAAGGACCAAGAATATTGATCAATTTCTACATTGTAACCACTGATTAAAATATTACGAGAAATAAGTACATACGGACAGTGAACCGTATTTCAAACACATTCGACTGGGTAAATCAAATAGGTTGTACTGATTGGAGTTGACCCATGACCAACTCTCAAAAAATAAACTTTTGAATGATTGGGTTAGATTCAAGTAACCTTGGTACTATTTCTAGAATGTCATGCATCGGAGCAAATTAAAAGTGATAATGGGTAGGAATGTCTTGGGCTATATACCATTGACGTATATCCGGGAGGAATATCTTGGAACACTGGTACCAAAAAGACCCTATATTAGTGTGTAAATTTGATTTGTTCCAGGAATGGGGTGGGTTGAAATGATTGAACGAATAGGTAGTAGCTCAAAGTAGCATTTGAAAATAAAGAGATATCTTAAAGTGAGGAAAGGGCTACTTGAAAATAAGGCATTCAAACAAAGCATTAGTAATGTGATTGTTAAGCAAAAGTGATTCTTTATAGGTCTTTTTTATCAAGAAGTTAAGGGTACCATTGTCACAAAATTCGGATGGTCATGTTTCTACCCTACTGACTAATACTGGTAACAACCTTTGATTAGGAGAAACAGTAGCAAATGTATTAATGGGGCTTTCCGTACTACATTCCAGGAGTGATTGTAATACTTCTCTACAACATACAGAAATACTAGTAAATATGAGACCCTGCACTGTTTATTTTGTATTGGTTCCGATTCTAAGCTATTCTAAAGATATATGTAGCACTCTGAAGATGGGACTTTCAACCACAATGAACAGTAACTCTGGGCGTGGATGGCATCCTAACAGTGCTGAGGAGACGAAACTTTTGAGTGGTTTCCTACTGGGAACAATCTTCACAGCCATAACTATCATGGACTGATTAGGATTGCAAGGAATGGGGCTGTTGGCAACTCTATGGAATCATTCAGCAGTGGCGCTCTCTCGGAACTCCATACCCCCACAATGCCTTGGTCACCATTTTGGAGCTGTATCAGATTTAATTAACATCTATTTGTCTTGATCTTCTATTCGTTGGTGTAAGCTGGGCAATGGTTGGCCCTACCAAGTGCCTACTGGCTCTGTGAGTTAACTGCCTTTGTAATGTACTCATGCCTAGGACGGGTTTGCCTACCATGGGAGCCATAGCGCTGAATCGACTCATACTTATAACAAAACCAATTTCTGTGTAAGAAGATATTCACATCTTGGAAGCTTGGCAGTCTTGGTGGCTCTACCATGGATAAGCAATGGGGATGTATTATTATTCTTCTGGCTTGGACAGGAAATGGGGGATTTGGCTTTGACGATAATGGATTCAGTTTGGTGCTGCATTAGAATTCACATCCAAAAGCGGCAGTGTTTGTCGTCATGTCATAAACTGTAATTGGTTTTGTAATACCACTCTTTATCATCTTAACAAGCTACCTTTGATTTTATTGTATATGAAGAATACTTCCGGGCCAAGAAGCAAAGGCTGAGCAATTCGAAATCAAGCATTTGGGGCACAGGCAGTGCTTTAATGACTCCCTCCTCCACGTCTTGTACGTGGTCCCGAGTCTGAAAGACAATGAAAGCATGAAATCTCCTCACAATGTCACTCATCTGTTCCTTCACCGGAAACAGATTCCCGTCAACAGATCCGCCATCACCAAGAATTGTTTCTGGGGGGGGGGTTTGTTTTTGCATATTTCTTCTCTGCTATCTTCCTTCTTTTGTTTCATTTCCATATTTATGGCCAAGATTAAGCATGCCAATTCTACATTCGGCATTGTTTATGCGTCGGGCACAAGTGCTATTAATTTTGTACTATATGCTTGGAAGCATCCTGATTTCACCATCAGATTGTGTTGAGAACCTCTTGTATGGGATTTCCTATGCCAATATCCCACAACCATCTAGACTGTCTGATGTTTCCTGTTGTCAAATACAAACTGACTGTCAATTTGAATTTGTACTCATAGTGTGGTTATTATAATATGGGGAGATTGGTTTGGAATTAGAGTGAAAATATGCCCCATTTTTAATCAACCAATATTAAGGACCATTTTGTGTTCCCACAGTTGTCCGCCTGATTTCCTAAAAAAAAAATGAGATTTTTTATCATCTGAACCATGGCCTAAGAAAAGTTGTGATGCCCTAATCTTATGTGCAATTTGAATTTTTTAAATTTTGGTCGTAAATGGACAAAAATTAAAGTACAGTGGCCTATGGGCAGCGCGATACAATTCATTTGCTTATAAAGCAAAACAGGACATCAGAATCACTGAAATTTTGGAAATACGTTTTCCTTGAGGTTCTTTAGTGAATCATAACAAATAATACGCTTGGATCATGAAATGCAGCTTTAATGTATAAAGTACACTTTGTGGCTTATAAATTTACAAATTTTTTAACTGTCCACATCTAATATCAGTGCGAAACTTTACAGATTGGGTTTTGGGGTGGTAACAGAGAGATTCCCCCCTCGCTCATTTGCTCTCGTATCGTTTCGTTCTTGTCCACAAGTCTTGGTAAAGGCTTGTGGTGGGTGTCCAGTATTTGTTCAACTAGTGTGCTGATCCGGGGCCGCGTGTATCCATGATACGGATGCTCCTAACATTGCCGCTATGTTGAGGCTGGGCGGTTTGGGAACAGTCAGAGGTTTCCACCCTACTCTTATTTCGACACTGACGGATGTACATGTACATTTGTGCCTCTCTGTACAGGGACTGACGGCTTAAACGCCCCTCCGAAGGACGTGGTGCTTTCATTGTCCATTTGCCCAATTCCAATAGTGAACCATGGAGGAGAGCGGTATTCTGTTTTAAAATCAATAGCTGGTATCAGATCAATCCCCGAATTGGAATAGAAACCCTAAAAATCCCAGAGGCCACGACCCCACCCGGGATTTTCAAACCCGGGGAATTTTGAATGGTAAATTTGCCGCCAGAGGAAAGGCAAGCAACCCTAACTGCTGGCCCGCCTCTCCCACAAATGTGCTGCTACTGTTGAACAAGGTCCTAAAGATCAATATGGTCCGATTCAATCAGCTTGTGAAGATTGTCATCATATATATTGTCTTATTTTAATGTTTTTAATCTTTGTACTACAAATACAAAATACCAAATTTTAAAACTAAATTTGGTCAATTAGTGTGGTATTTTTTAGGTTATAATGTTCTACATGTGATTTTTAAAGATCATCTCAATTGAATTTCACACACTTTTGTATCTCTTTACATAACGTCTTAAGGAAAGAATATAGTATTGTGTCAACACTCTACGAATTTTGACAACCGTATTAATCGGAATAAAATGCAAAAAGGGTGCCAAATTTTAATGTCGCACAATATAGTGCATTCTTGCCCTGTCCGTATAGCTGCACCAGCTGTTTGACCCCATTTGCATTGTCCCTCTTTTTAAATAACAAAAGGTGATTTTGTTCGGTTTTTAAAACTTGAAAGTACACTGAAAAAAAAACCCTACCTCAGCACTTTTAACAAGATAAAAGTCTGATTCTAGACTTTTTAGAAAGGTCTGTTAAATATGGTAATTTAACTGGCATTCCAGATAGGATGCATCCAGACTACTGGTAACTATAAAGAGTGTAAAATCAGTTTGATAATATTTTTTTGCAGTTATTCTGGCCATCGTTTACTCGGCGAAAGTGTTATTTGTCCCTTCGTTAGTGCATATTTTTGCTGACAGTATGATGTAGTGCCTATTTAATATTCAAAGTATTCCGGAAAGTCTGTGAATTATGGGGCATTTTAAAAACCATCACAAGTGATTTCTTACAGTTGTAATAGCATACTTCATTTGGCATGTGCCCTCATCTTTTATTGATATTGAATACGGTAAAGTCTGTTCTTTTTAAGTTGGATCGTCGGCTATGCATTAGGCTTAGATCTTGTTAAATTTGCATGAACTGTTGGATTGATAAAGAAACATGGCATACCAATAGACATTTTCAGATTTTCAAACAAACACTTTTTCAATTTCCCATAGACCCTGTACAAGGACGTGATTTTGTAGGATTATAAAATGCAGGACTTTGTTGAAAAACATTTTTTCTTTGCTTTCTTCCCTCAAGTAATATTTTTGTGTGTATGTTTTATAAACAAAGAACAGGTGGTCACAGCAACATCAATAGTTTCCCTTTTTGTTGAGTATTTCTACTCTGGTTGAATTTGTTACATTTCTTTCTCCAGATCGCCTGATGTCTATACCGGCCAATTTTATTGGTTAAACATTGGTTTAAATTTGACCTATTTACCAATCAGAGACTTGGTAAGAAAAGCTTGAAGGTGTGTACAGTATATAGAAGGCCCATTCTTATTGGTTACTCAGAGGCTATATCATACTATAGGGCATGTAATGAGCCCATCAGAGCACTGTAAGAAAGGTGGTAGACCCCAGGGGGTTAAGGGAAATAGTCTTGTTTATGATATTTTAAAGTCCATTTTCATGTGCATATTAAATGACAACAACCCATTTTCACATGAATAAAAAGAAGTAATCAATAGGACTGTGACGGAAGTTAAAACTGAACAACGAACATGAAAAAGGAACCACTCCTGCTTCGAAATGGTCTCTATTAATCATTGATTAGATTGAATTGATTTGTGGCAGAATTTTTTTTAAAAAAACATACAAATTATAACATATCTAAAAACACCACAAACAGAAAATAAAGTGCACTTAAAGATCATAATAGATGATTACACAAAACAATACCGTTGATTTAAAACCAGGATAACTCATAAAGCCGTATTTCAGCTTATTTTTCCATGAGGTCCTTAAACGATCTCAAATAGCTGTGGCAAAAATGGCACAAGAAATATGCTAGGATAACAAATATAAAAAACTGGAAAATATAGCAACACGGCCTATAAAATCTGGACCCGTTCATTGGAGAAAACCCTGCGGATTGCACTTTTCACGCCTGAAATGTTTTGCCATATCTTTTAATGTTTTGGCAGGGATTGAATTCCACTCCCTAATTGCACTGAAAAAGAAACTGGATTCAGCAAGACTTTTCACTTTTGGCACAATGAAATTGTGAGCACTACCCCTCGTACTGTATCTATGAACGTCAGAACGTTGAGTGAAATTTTCATGGAGATTATTGACATTGTTTTTGAATATTTTATGAACATGACAAAGTTTTTTTTTAAAAAATTCACTCTGTTTTAACACTCATGAATTAAATGTCAGTGTAGCAGAAATCCACAGTGTGAATTGTTTTGTTATTGTACTTTGAACACAGATTTTTCAAGAAGAAAGGTTCAAGACATGGCGACATTTCCAGGAAAAATGTGCCCTAAATTTGTTTTTTAATGAAAACCGGGTTTTTGTGTTAAGTTAGAATGCTAACCAATGTATTATACTCGATTCGCGCTGAATCTAGGGCGGGAAAAAGTTTTGGGCCATATCCAATATGTTAAATGGGAAGCCATTTTAATCTATCTAAGAAGTCGCTTCGCTGCCTAACAATAGAAAGTGCTTGAAAGGAAAAGGGCCAAGTAGAAAATTATTTTTGTTTACGGTACTTTTCTGAATTGAACTTTGTACAGTTTTAATACCTTGAATTTATAAATCATTCACACATTCTTTGTAAAAACGGTGGTTTTTCTTGTGAATATGGAATTAGAATTAAGGAATAAAACATGATATTTAGAATTAAAACAGAGCTAGCTGGAAAAATCAACAAATTTCTACGGAGCACTATCACGTATTTATACGTTTGGTCCTATACACTTTTCCTATTACATTGACAAGCAATGCCCTGAATTCTTTAGACTAAACGTTTTAATTTAGGGCGACTTAATTGCACAATTGTGTTGTGCGTCTTAGGCCAATCCAACGTTCTTCAACTATTACACGTTGGACCTACTAGTATCTATGAGTGGGTCTGACTATTGCATTATTGTATTAAGTTTAGTAACGTCATAAAAGTAATTAGATGCCCCTATCACCGTTGTAGACAGCGTAAAACTATTGTTACCACATTCAGGATTCAATAGGCACCTGCCTAGACAGATAATATTTCACATTTTAACGTGCGTTACTTTACCAGGACCCTCTATTTTTTGATCCACTGCACCCTTGGTATTGACCGTAGACACCCAGTATTGAGGACGCACGGTTAGGAGTGCTGCAAATTTAATTACGATGCTCCCCTCACAAACAGCTCTAACCCGTAAAAAAGTGGCAGGGTTGTCCCTATATCAGCGCGAATCGAGTATAAATCACACCTGAAAATGAATAAGCCCAGAAACCAGTGTTTTACGTAATTAAAGAATATTTGGTATTTTTTTATTTTGGTTGCACTACTTTCTTTTCTGAATATGTGGTACACCTACTGTTTGCACCGCAACGCCGCATGCCACACATACACCACATTTTTATTCTCTTTACTTTGTCATCAGTCGTAAAAGGCAACCCAAACAGTGCATTGTTATTTTCGAGTAAAAATAAAACCTTTTGAGGACTATTCTAAAGAATTTCTTTTTTGTGTTAGGTCCCGAAAGTAATGAGGAATCAGATAATAGCATATAGGAAATCAATGGTCTCATTTAATTAAGCAAAACACAAAAATTGTGGATCAAGAACAAAATAACTCTACTGTAGTCACTTTTTTTAGAATGCCCATTAGGACCAAACCCCTTGTGTGTTTTTATTTCTTTTTTTTTCTCGTGAGAAGAAAATATTTTTTATAGAAACCTGTACACCCATACCCTCAAATTGCACACCCAACAAACACATATTATTGGATCTCAACAGATGTTTTTAAGCCCAGGAAATGCTTCCTTGTTAAATGTATGAACAAAAACTGCCCCAAAGTGGTGGACTAAACTTACCTCACATTTCTGTCTGGTGGATCAATTTGATACACATTCCTTCTTCCTCCAGAGAGGCTTGACCGATTTTCACTCAAAAATTGTAATTTATAGCTTCATAGAATGATGTTTCCCATGAGAGAGGAAAGTCAAAAATGGACTATGAGCGTGTTTTCGACTGGGGCCGGTTACCGCGTCGGACACGGATCGCTCCGTTATCCCAGTTCAGTAGAAACAGCCCGAACCGCTATTTTAACGCGACACGGTACCGCAAAATCAAACCTGCTCTGAAAAGGTTTTTGCCTTGTTTGCGTACCATTATTTCACCAGTAGAGACAGCCGATAGCGGTATTTGCCGTTGGGCAGGATGATGCCATGGCCATGCTGGTAATGCGACTTCCGCTGCGCACGTCGTTCAAATCATCAAGTGAATCACATCAAAATTTCATCATTACATGTAGTAATTGTTTAAGTTTTGCTTTTTTACCTGTGTTACTCCATTTAAAAATAATAAAAAACACTCAGACGTATGTTTAAATAACGTGACGTGTATAGGCTTACTGTGCCTGTCAAACACACTCAAAGAAAGGAATGCATGGAATTTTCTATGTGAATCAGGGGAAATATTGTGACCCCGGCTGGGTATGGAACAGTGGGAAATATTGTGACCCCGGCTGGGTCTGTCGAAAGCATGATAGCGCTAAGTGCAGTCGAGCATGCCAAATACCGTATTTCCCTTCAATCAAACAGCTGAGCTAGCGGAAAAAGCCGGTCCATACGGGTCAGCAAAACTTGCTTTTTGCCATGTCAGTCAGTAAAAACACTCTCTATAGTTATATTAATTACCACTTCATATGTCTATGGTCATAAATTGCAAAAAGTTTTAATTCATTCTTAGGGATACAGTTACCATCTGGTTTAACTGTGCTTTGCATGCCAATTTTTTAATATGTACCATGTCACTATTGTGTTAACAGTTGTTTACATAGTAATGGACATTTTCGAATCTATCTATCTATCTATTATCTATGGCACCATGTCCCATATGTAACGTTGGCCTCCTCGAACAATTAACCATTATTCCTATCTGCGCTTCCCAATATGCCTTGTGGAAGGTGGTCCCACAATGTCATCTTCCCATCTCCCTATGTCTTCCTGTCTGTTTTGTGCCTGCGACAGTTTCCATAAAAATTGTTTGGGTAGCGGATGTTGTTCACTTCTGCACAAGTGACCAACGCATTTCAGCTGCGAGGCATTGATGCGAGCTAGGATTCTTTTTGGTTGAAAGTGGCAGGAGGAGATCTTGCAAACTTCTTCATTCCGGATCTTACCTCCAGCTGATATTACGGATTTTTCTGTAGCATCGCACCTCAAATGCTTCCAACTTCTTCATGTCATTCTTTGAGGTCCAGTTTTCAGAGCCATACAGAAGCACTGGGTTGACTAGTGAATTAACAAGCCGTACTTTGGTGGAGAGTGTTGCTGCAATATTTTATTATGCATGTCGGTGTTCTGTTTCGAATAGAATCAAAAAATGTTTCACGCCCGGGTTAAGGCAAACAGGCTT
Source organism: Ophioderma brevispina (assembly GCA_023653785.1). Taxonomy (NCBI): domain Eukaryota; kingdom Metazoa; phylum Echinodermata; class Ophiuroidea; order Amphilepidida; family Ophiodermatidae; genus Ophioderma; species Ophioderma brevispina. The sequence goes on along the minus strand of JAMKCH010040998.1, from coordinate 5,155 downwards.
GCATGGCATTGCTAGTACACAGCAAAACTGGGGTGGTAAATTGTAACACCATGGGTGTTAAATTGGTAACTCTCTCCTGGAATCAATAGGGGACTGCACACCCGGTGTTAAAGATTTACACCATTTTGGTGTTAAATTACCACCATGTTTTATATATTAAGACAAATTTTGGTGTTGGAATACACTGCTTGGTGTTAAGTTTACACCACAGTCCAGGTGTTAATTATTTTTTTTAAATTGCCGGGTGTCAATTGAAAAAACCCAAACTACTGGTGTATTTAACACTCTCCCTGGAGTCATACATGACACTCCCCTCTCTGTTTTTAATTACCCTAAATTTTTTGGTGTCACACTTATATTTAGGAACATGTGCATATTTTAGTAGAAAATGCTTGAATTTTGTTATGTTTTTCTTCATGTACTGCCTACCTCCAACTAATCATACAACGAACACCCAACATGCATAATTTAAAATTAATGCACAACACTAGTGGTGTTAAATCCTAAATTTTCATACCAAAAACTAACACCAAGAAAAAAAAACAGCTTAACACCGACTTGGTGTGAACATTTTTAACAGCCCAGTTTTTGCAGTGTACTGGCCTGTACCCCGGACATGTCATCAAATTCCACTGAACCAGAACCACTGCCATATCACATGTTCTCTAAAGCTTTACATAACAAATCGTGGTGCATGACAGAAAGTATGCCAGTTCTCCCACAGTAATTGACCATTCTTATGACAACCTGGTTACAGCATTTTGGAACACACTTATGTTTGGTTGTGTACAATTATGTAAATGGTGTACAATTATTGTACAATGATGCACTGTAATAACAGGAAACTTTTTCCCCTAAGGCTTGAAATGTTGAATGTTTCAGGGTAAAGGACAAGACTTGCTATTTGCTGATGTAGCGAATATAATAAGACCGTTGCCAGGTTAAATGGCTCACGCTTAATTTGGTAGGAGCATCAGATCACATAATATTATCACAAAAACCTATGGTATATCAAATTCGGCACAGGTGCATGAGCACAGCTAACCAGTAAAATGGTACTAACGTGCACTCATTGGGGACTATGACCTGTGGGACCTGCAGAGAAAATACATGCAAAAAAATGGCCTAGGCGAAATGTCAACCGTGCTAGCATTGTCCACCATGGTCAAACATGGCTGCCCATGGTTGACTAAAACATATCCCTCCAACACTCACGCGATGATCAGCCATGGTGGCCTGACCATGGTCCAACTGTGGTTACCATTGTCCCCATGGTATACATGGTCAACCATGCTTTAGCATGACTGGACTTGATCAACCATGGCACAGCTCCCTGAACTTGACCATGGTTGAACCATGGTAACGTCAAGTATAACCATGGTCGACCATGCTTTAGGATGGCTGAGCATTGTCAGCCATGTCTCACCTGTGTCCAGGTTGACCATGGGTCCCTTTAAGTAGACATGGTCACCCAGTTATCACTCATTTGACCATGGTTGACCATGGTCATCTTCAGTGGCAGTTGTGACGACCTGGGTCCTAACTCAGAAACTCAAGTCCTGATCATTGTTGAACAAGGTAGTCCCCATTGCTGACCATGGCACTCAAGTAGCCCAGGTCTGACCTATGGCACTAAATTAGGAAACTGATTATTTGTTCTAGCCATGGTTGACATGACACTTGGCTTTTGTCAACATCGTGGACCCATGGTCACTCTCTGACCCTGTACAGGGTAACTGCATTAGGAAACATTGAATGATGGCCATGGTTGACCATGGTCACTACAGTGTCCTTATGGCCCAAGACTTTGTCAGAAAAAAAATCAAAATCATGCGGGAGCGTTAGGTTAATTAGGAGATCCAAGAGTAATGATACTAATTACACTTGTCCACAATTTCAGCTCTGAAGAAATGCTAAGAAAAGTCATGGGTTGAATGGTGGCCACAATTAACCGCGTAAGGGAGTGGTTAAAATTTATGGAATTAACATGGTTTTGTGGTCCTGGCCAAAGTCAATTCTGTACTTCTTACTCCCACAATGCACGATGATGGTATGCAAAGATAATGTGCCCACACTTGTTGGGGTCAACCATGGTCAAGAATGGCGACCATGGTTGGGACTATGGTCACGCGGTGGTCAACCGTGGTTACCATGGTTCCCATAGTATACCATGGTCGACATGCCTTTATCATGGCTGAGCATTGTCAGCCATGGTCATCACCTTGTGGCAATGGTTGACCATGGTCACTTAAGTCTACCATGGTCAACCTGTTTATCCAACTCATTTGACCATGGTTGACCATGGTCACTTCAGTGCAGTTTGGGGACTGACCATGGTCACTAACTCAGAAACTCACGTCTGATCATGTTTGTTTTGAAACAAGGGTAGTCCAATTGCGACCATGTGTCACTTCAAGTAGACCATTTCTGACCCATGGTCACTAACTTCGGAAAACTGATTATGTCTAGCATGGTTGACAGACACTGGCTGTATTGCTGACCATCGTTGAACATGGTCACTCCTCTGACCATGGTACATGGTAACTGGCATTAGGGGAAATTGACATGTATTGGCATGGTTGCCATGCGTCACTACAAGTGTGACATATGGCCCAAGACTTGTAGAAAAAAAAATCAAATCATGCGGAGCTTTAGGTTAAATAGGAGATCCAAGGAGTAATGATAATATTACACTTGTCCACCAGTCAGCTTGAAGAACTGCTAAGAAAAGTCATGGGTTTGGAATGGTGGCCACAATTAACAGCGTAATGGAAGTGGTGAAAATTTATGGCATACATGGTTTTGGTTCCTGGCCAAAGTCAATATGTACATTCTACTCCCACAAGGCACTGATGATGTATGCTAGATATGTGCCACACTGTTGGTCAAACCATGGTCAAGGACATGGCTGAACCTTCCCACCCATCTCCCCACCAGCTGTGTCTTACCAACGGTGTTTTCAGGCGATGGGTCAATACCCCGCTGGTTCACCTGGCAACAACCATGGCAGTATTACATGGTCGACAATGCTTTATAATGGTCTGAGTTCATTGTCAGCCCCCACCCTCGCCGCGCTCATCACCTTATAGGACATGACTTTGCCTATTGATCACTCACAGCTGACAATTGTTTTCACGGCGCAATACGGATTCCCTCGAGATTTTTGGGATTTTCCTTCACACTGTGAGCTCTGTGATGTAGGTCGCCCATTTTCTTGAGTCTTCTATTAGTGTGTTTCATACTCCCGGTTTGGAAACTTTCTTTTTTACAATTGATATATTATATTTTCCCCTAGTCATCAATCTTGTAATACAAAGGTCGTCGGGTCAATCCGCTCAAGGGTAAGTTTGATTTTCTGTCACTATATAATAATGTACCTAAACAGAAGAGAGGAACTATACTGGTGTATATAATGTGTACAACCATAGGGATGTTTTTTTTTTTAATTTTTGTTCCAGTGTTTGAAAAAATGGCACCATTGTCTTCCATGGTTGATCATGAACAATTTGACCATGGTCAACATGGACCTTGGTTAAACTGATCAGATTGGGCCATGGTTAACCATGTTTTTTTGAAAAATTGCACGCCACGGTCAAGCCATGGTCAAAACCCAAGTGACGATGGTCACCATGTCAACCTGCATGTTTGACCAGTAACCATGGTTAAACATGGCCATATTAACCATGGTTTGACCATGGTTTGGAAAATGGCACCATTGCTGACGCATTGTAACATGCAGATTTTTTTGACCATGTTGACCATGGTCACTTGGGAATGTTTTTGACCATGGTTGGCCGCGGCGTGCCATTTTCAAAAACATGGCTAAACATGTTTAGACCCAGTGTCAAAACCCATGTTTGCAACCATGGTTAACCCAGGTTAAATCATGCTTTTTTCGCCTAGGCGGGTGTTAAAATTAACACTGCCGGTGTATTCTAGGGAGGACTATACACCACGAGGGTGTCAAATCACACCTTTGGTGTTATTTTTAACACCATATTGTTTAGTTTTAAAACACTCTTTGGTGTTAAAATAACACGCTTTTGGACACCCTTTGGTTAAATAACACCAAAGGTTTTTGAATTTTTGACACCCGCCTTGGTGTGTCCTCCTAGAACACTGGCAGTGTTAATTTTTACCACCCTAGTTGTTCAGTGTATGTGTAACAAAAAAAAACGAGAAAGGATATATCTTCTTTTTCTTAACTTACTAAATTGACACCATTTCAATTCTTCACAGAACTTTAATATTACTATAACCAAAATTTATGGTTCTGTGACTCATATAACCCCCCCCCCCCCATGTGTCAATAATGAGAAAATAGCCTTGACTGAAAGTAATTGGTAGATGCCATGTGAATATACAACTGTCACCTACATGGACCATTTTGCCAGAACAGCCTGCATGTTGTATGTGTAGGTTTTTTTAATCTGTTGTTTGAGTGTAGGCTTTGGAAACAGAACACCTTGTGAAATGTTTGTTGCCATGTGGGGACTTTCACACCCTTGTGGGGACTTTCACACACCTTGTGGGGGATGTATTCTCGTGGAGGCCTTTAAAAAAAATAAAATCCCACAAGGTATAATTAAGTTTATTGCAAAAAGCAATAAACTGATTTAACACCAGGAAATGATTTTGATCCCTTTTGGGTTGCCTGGTTACCGATTGTATGGGAACTTATCGTGCTTCACCCTTTGGTTCTTCCACAACAAATCAGGGTGTGTATTATCGGGGGAGGAGAAGCTGACCGGCCTTCTTGGAAATGGTCACTTCGCTATTTGGCCACCGGGATTCTAGTCCCTCCCTTCTGTGGTTGTGGACAAATTTAAAAATTTAACTGCTAATTAGGTTGTGTGCGCGAAGCATGTAATGTTGCTTGATAGAATTTGGAATTTTTCCCCGTTTCCGTCGACCATTTACTGTGTTTCTATAGTGTGAATTTGTTGTTTTTATTTAAGCCATATTCGTGTTGGGACGAGATGATGTACTGTTAGATTGTGCGAGTCATTGAAGCCGCTGACAGGAGCCATAATATTTTTGCCTGATCGATTTGGAATATTTCCATTCAGTCGGCAATTACGGGGTTTCCTATGGTGTTGCAACGCGTGTTGGGACGGAGTAATATCATCTGCAAACCGGCCTGCGCCCGGTCGAA
>JAMKCH010040997.1:0-13846 GCA_023653785.1 Ophioderma brevispina | reverse complement strand
GGAGTTATTCCTTCACAGTAACCTCATAGAACATAACATGCTCTTGTGTACAAAAAACTAAACAGAATTGGCTATTGTCAAATGTTTAGTGTCCAACCATTCACCCAAGTCTGAATATGCCGATTTCCGATTGATTGCTCTTTTAATCTGCCGATCCGATACCGATTCAGATTTAAAAAAAGCATTAACAAGTCACTACGAGCTGGAAGCCCATAAATAATAACACAATCAGTAAATTACCCGTGTGTTGTGATAGGTATATGTATAACGCACCTTGTTATCATCCCCCAATGATAGTTCCATGTTTAGATTGAAAAAGTCGGAAAGGGAGTTGACGATTTATCATCGGTAAAACTGACGGTGAATAGCCACCCTAAATTTCGTCGACAACATATTCAGAGCAAAAAAAAACAAAAAAGCATACGATCTGGAACACATTTGTAGTGTCATATTCATGATATTAGCCTGAGAAAAGATAATTTACCTTTATTTTGTTAAGTATTCCCAGTACTCGAACGGTTAATCATTACTGCACATCTAAAGTCTAATTTAATATACTTGTACAATTTTTTAAGTGGCATTATTTGCCAGTCCTCAGTTGAAATCTGCCAAGAGTAGTAAATATAACATGATCAAGAGTGACCGCCAATGTTACACATTTACAAATTCAACATTACCACGCAGGGCACAGGCTGTAAGATTCTAAAAGCACGTGTGGGCCATATAGTGCTGTGTGTGACTTCTCTGAATATGCCGCCCACAACGGGAGGCTTGGCTAATGGAATAGTGAAAGCAGCTGGATAAATTATTTGACCAAGATTGGTCAACATGAAGATTCATGACCTTCATGTCAGTGGGTCACTGATGAGGTGAATTAACCTGGGGAAACACCCATATTACGTAGACAATATACCTGTGCCATATTAGACGGTGATGACTGGATATGATTAACTTCCCACGCTCGTTAAACCAAAGCAAATTAAAAGCGCCAATTTGTCAAATTTACAATGTCTGTTGAAAACATGAATTTTGCTACTTGATGTACAATATTGGAAGCGCTCACAGATTGTGTGAAATGTAAAGGTAGGGAAAAGTGGATTGATAGCCTATAAACGTAAAGTATGTGAGTTTGAAAGGATGGGAACCTAAAAATGAAGCCAGAATCTATGGTTGTCATAATCAGGATTGATCAGTTCATCAGATCGGTAAATGAAGGAAATTTCACCGATGCCGATTCAGATTCGAAAAAGCTTATTTATCGGTACGATTCGGAGGAGGCACTACCAAGGCCGATCGGTTGGAAACTACAAAGTTCATGGGAAAAGCACCAAACCTTTGGTTTAGACATCATGATGTAGGTCATGGTTATAGTCCTTTCTTGTTGACTATACATAGTACATGATAAATGGTGGTCAGATTTGCACATATAGTAGACAAGAAGCAGTCTTGCAAGTCTTTTCAGTGACCTCTTTTTCAGAGCCACCTAGCTCAGTCCACAGGTGTGCTCATCTCTAGACGCATGTGTGGTCCGTGTGTGGAAGGGCATGGACTTATAACCAGGGTTTAAATTGTTATTTCAGCCTCGCGGGTCCAGCATGTTTGGTTGGTCCCTGGGCAAGAATACATAAAAGGTGCAACGAGAATGATTCATGTAACAGGTGTCTCCGAAAAATTTGACAATTTCAGATTTTTTTCTGTACTACTTCAAAGGAGTAAACTCCTCTCAAAAAGTTTTATGCATTATATAATGTATACTGGGTGTCTCTCGAGGATCTCAACCAAGAAGGTGTACAACTTCCTAGCAACAGCGGGTGCTAATAGGGTGTGGGCCTTCTGGAAGCCAGGCGGCGGCAATCATTCATCAGGTTAACAGGTCAACATTTTTTTCTAGTCCATTGATAGACTTTAAACGCACTCTGCTAATTTTGGAATTAATCCAGACTTGAGTGGGTGGCTGGAAATGCCACTTACACATAGCGCTTGTGTCAAATTCAAAGCGAGGGCATATGAGGTGCTATCTTGAGTGTGTTTCTACAGAAGCCACCCAAACCTTGCTTTATCACAAATGGCTGTGTCATGAATAGCGTCTACCGAGGTCCTACAGGCAGATTCCTGGCCTAGGTTTGCACCCTTATTGTTTTGTAGGCCCCCATTCAGTGCCTCCAGACACTACAACACAAACCGATTACATGTACACTGACCTGTCACAGCCGCAATGTTTCTTTTTAACTTTGAGGCCAATTTTAAATATCAGATGCACATTGGAAAATAAAATTAACTACTGCAGGACCTGCTGCTTTGCTTCTCTGACTACTTTGCCAATAATGCAATATATATAGGGCAATAGTAATATTACATTCTAACTTTTAAACTATACTTTTCCAATTTTTGGACAATGAGTTTTTGGTGTACAGGTAAGAGTAGGGGAAATAACCTAGTCATTTAAAATAGTGCATGGGTCACTACAGCCACCATAGGGGGACTTCATGTACCGTGTTGGCACCTCTCTATCCCTGTGGTGTGTGTGATAAGACCTACAGTAAGATACCACACATGACTGGCTTCATGGTGGTATGGCAGCGTACAGGTGGGAGTTCTGACATTAGAAAGTCTCTTCCGTTGCTGCTGCCTACAATTGTTTTTTTTGATGAATGAGACCATGGAGGGACTGAAGGAAATGTTATGGAATGGCAGGCAGCTTTTGAGAGTAAGGGTCTGAAGGTAAAGCTTGGGAGACAAACGTGATGGTGAGTGGTGTGGAGGGGAGCCTCACTGAGCACGGAGACCCATGTGACCATGTGGTAGTGGTAGAAGTGAGCCAAATGCATGAGGTGTTAGAAATGTGGAAATGGATTCATGGGAAAGATGAAGAGTGTGAGCCCAATTTGGCAATAGGGTTTGTGGTTTATAAGATGTGAAAAGAGCTGGAGCCTGGAGGGGATGGGAGAACAAGTGGAAAGTTTTCTGTGATGAGGTGACTTGGTTAAGAGTTCTCAATACCGGGTGACAGGGTAAAATGTAAATGGTGGGATGTGCAGGTGGCTTGACAGCAATTAAGGTTTGGGTGGTGAAGTTTAGGGAATGTGGAGAGAGTTGCTGGCATAGGAAAAGATTCCATTTTAATGAAAGGAATGGTGTATAAGAGTTTGTGTGCGATCGTGATGCTGTATGGGATGAGACATGGTTCTGAGTGAAATAGATGGTATTTTGAGAAGGATGAGAGAGCTATAGTAAAAGTGATGTGTAATGAAGTTGATGATAAGGGAAGACGACTGAAGACTGAGTAACTATGTTGTTTGGAATTAGTGGTTGACCAATCTGGAAAGGCGAATGGTGTATTTGGGAATGGGCACATGCTGAGAAGGGACGATGAGCATGTGTTTAATAGTGCCCTGAGTTTGGGGTGTGTGGTACGAGGATGAGGGGATGACCCAAGAAGACCTGAAGAAGCACCATGGGAGAGCGAGTAGGAGGGTTGGTTTGAGGTTGGAGGGATGCAATAAATCGGGCAAATTGGAGGGGACAGGGCGATTGCTTTGCCAGTGTGAGGTAAATCCCGCCACCCTCCTTCACGAGAACAAAACTGATTTAAAAATTGTAATTCCTACTCCTACTACATTAGCCGGGGGGTGATATTACATCCATGCATAGTGGTGGAATACCCATTTCATCCGACTCTTAAGATATTCCTTTCCCATTTTCACACCATGGTTTGTGATATAATATAGGCATTACCTAGTTATAACACAATGCATGGTCACTTCATTCCACCTCATAAGGGGTAGACTTCATGTCATGATGTGAAGTCACCTCTCTATCCCCTTGTGGTTGTGTGTGTGGTGTGGTGGTGCTAGAGTAGATACCACACATGACTGGCTTCATGGTGGTAAGGCAGCGTACCGGTGGGAGTCTGCATTAGAAAGTCTGCTTCCCCTTATGCTGCTGCTACAAGTTGTGGAAAGAATTGGTATTGTTCCACCACCTAGAATAAACTGCATGTTGATTTGTTTGGGCAGAATATACTGAATTCATTCCCCAAGTTGGGTTGTATGCTGTGGCCACAATGCCCGTCAAGTAGAATCGTTTTTCTTAGTATTCAAGTAAATAAGATTACCTTGATTATACTCAACCATGTTTCGTTGGTGTTCATAAAAGATGAGCATAACTACTTATGCCCTCTGTACCTACTCTGTATTCATGTGCACTATTTATGTCCCTTTAATGGAATAAAAGCACAGATCAAGGATAGGTGCAAATGTATTTTTGTAAGGTAATTCTACAAAAAGATGACCCAAGTCTATTATTTAATCATTAGTGTACAGCATCAGAAAACCCATTATAACTCTGTCCAGCTCGCATTATAGTAGCGACTTGGGCGTATACATTGAAACGACTTCGCGCGCACCGGGTAGGTAGAAGGCACAAGCGGCACTGCACTGAAATTGTCCTTGGTGTACGCGCGTGTGGCCACTTCATACTTCAGAGGGAGACAAGTAATATAATCTCACACTATTAACTGGTTTTTTATACCGTCACCCCTATTAGATTTCTAAGGAAATCTACGCCTTCCCTGGAGTATATAATGGCCAGCGTCACACGCCAATGGTGGTGGTCTTGGCGGTGTCTGCATTGGTGTTGGAGGAGCCGATGCGTGTCGACGTCATGGCCTTACATACCTTGGGAGCTCAAATGTCCAAATGTAAGTTATCTGGTAGTGTCAAACCTTTGTTGTATAATTAAAGCTTTTGTTTGATGGTTAAGGTGCTTTTTTTAGCTATTAGCCCTCGTTCCCTAATTTGCCCTCCCAAAAATTCATATTTTTTTTGGTCGTCTGCAAGAATTGCCGAAGGACATAAGGATTCCTCTGTCGTATTCTGTGTATCTGTGTGTCTGTGGTCAAAATTAATAACCCCTAATAAATTGCATGCCGTATGAGTTTCGTAAGGGCTACGTGATTACCTTGGTGGGCCAAGGAGGGTGCCGTTGGTGTAACATGTTTCATGACCTCATTTGACCTTTTGCCCCATTGCACAAACTGCAACGGCAGACAACACTTTGGCGTCCGTTGCCGCTATGTATTTCAAAATATTTGAAACCTTAGGCTTAAGTGGTGTACAACCTATTCACAGGATTCAACCAGCCTTGACCCCACCACCCCTCGACATACCTGAATTTTGTATCTTGGAAGTCTTTATTTTTTCTCATATCATCTGCAAAATGTTTTAGCTGAACTTTATTATGAGCATTAATATGGCTTGTGTATGGTTACCCAAAAAATATTTGTGCAGTAACCTATAGGCCATAGTAATACATACAGTTATTGCTCATGTTGATATGAAATTTTGGAATAATGATATCTCTATGCTGTATTCAGGTAGGACACCTTTAAGTATTGTCATCTTGCAAGAAATCCAAGATTTGTAGTTTTTGACGGGTAATGGGCCGAAATTACAAACCAGTATATTATGGGCCACTGATGTGAGCATTTGGTCATAACTCAAAAATGCATCTTTGGAATCAACTGAAAATAGTATTTCTATCAATCTATCACACTATAAACAAAACAGAAGATGCTAAAATCACAAATTGCCCCCTTAATTACAGAGTATTTGTTTTGCTTAACTAAAGTGTTAAAGCTGGAGAGAATGAGAGGAGAAAGAGAAGGGAAGAGGGAGGGAGGAAGGAATGGAAATGAAAACAATGAAGACCTCATGTGTCAAGTTCCTGGAATGGAGGATGTCTCTGAGGCAAATCTATGCACAAATTTTAGTGTTTTGGTTAAGGGAGCACAGTACAAAATGGAAAGTGCAACACCACTATATATCTATTTGTGATGTGGTATTTCAAAACCAGGTGGAATTGGGCTAGGTTCTTAATCATGGAGAAAGAGGCAAAAATGAGGTCAGGGTTGATTATTGTCAAAATTGATTTTTTTTTACAAATTGTGAGTCTAGCTGTGCTAAAATACGCTGTGAAAATTTGAAAGTAAAATTCTATTGGTAAAGAATATTTTTTGACAGACATTTCTTTTTATTTTCCTTTATGTTTTTTTTCTAATTTTTTAAACACTTTGGAAAGTCAAATTTCAAAATTCCATAAATTCAGTTAGCAATGATTACAGGGATGCAAAGCAAAAAGTCTTTGGTTTGATATTTTACAATGAACTCAATTCCATCTCCTGCCGAATTCAGCCTGATACATGCTGTCCCGGATCAGCTTACTCAGTTGAATAAATCCTGACACCACCACAAGCCATTACGAATGACTTGTGGACACGAACGAACGAACGATCACACTATAAACAAAACAGAAGATGCTAAAATCACAAATTGCCCCCTTAATTACAGAGTATTTGTTTTGCTTAACTAAAGTGTTAAAGCTGGAGAGAATGAGAGGAGAAAGAGAGGGGAAGAGGGAGGGAGGAAGGAATGGAAATGAAAACAATGAAGACCTCATGTGTCAAGTTCCTGGAATGGAGGATGTCTCTGAGGCAAATCTATGCACAAATTTTAGTGTTTTGGTTAAGGGAGCACAGTACAAAATGGAAAGTGCAACACCACTATATATCTATTTGTGATGTGGTATTTCAAAACCAGGTGGAATTGGGCTAGGTTCTTAATCATGGAGAAAGAGGCAAAAATGAGGTCAGGGTTGATTATTGTCAAAATTGATTTTTTTTTACAAATTGTGAGTCTAGCTGTGCTAAAATACGCTGTGAAAATTTGAAAGTAAAATTCTATTGGTAAAGAATATTTTTTGACGGATATTTCTTGTATATTATTATTAATTTATTTCTTTCATTTTACAGGCTTTTTCTCATTTTGAACATTTTGGAAAGTAAAATTTCAAAATTTCATAACTTCAGTTAGCAATGATCATTTAAAATGAATTAAAAGCAATGCAAAGCAAAAAAGTATTATTGATATTATACAATGAACTCAATTCCATCTGCTCAATTCAGCCTGGTTTTGATATACCATGTCACATTAATCCGCAATATAGGCTTTTGGTATCATTCAAGCGTGTACATGTATTGGTTCAGATTCAACATGTATTGAAAAAATATTGAGGTGAAAAGGTTGTGGCAGTATGATTCAAATGACAAATGTGAAATGATGTGGGGCTTGGGAATTAAAGAAAGCAGAGTGTAATTTTGAAATTTATTTTGCAGAAAAAAAAATAATATTGTTGAACTAGGTTCAAGGAAAAGATATTTTATAGATGATATATCAAAATTGTGTCCTGTTAACTTTTACGTGCACTATATTCGGGGACAGAAACCTTAGAAACCTTTTGACGAGCTCGTACTTCCTGGTTTCAATAGGCAAATCTTTTTTGCAAAGATGGCGTCTAGCCGCGACTCCACTTTGATTCCTACATTATCATGTGTTGGTGGGTAACCATTTATTGTAGTTGTACAGAGGCTAATGTTGTCAAACCTTCTTTGTACCATGATTAGAGATGCTATATAGATTGTTTTAAATAGTCTCTGTATGATTTGCCTACAGGTGATTGGTGTGAAATTGACTGGTAAACTGAGCGGCTGGACAGCACCCAAGGGTACGTATGCCAAGAGACACCGCTGATATTGGGCACACCTAAGGACTCGCAGGGTGTTAGGGTTTGCAAGTTTCTGTTGCACTTGAAAAAATGGTTTTATCCCATTTTTTCCACTCTGTACAAATATAGCTTCTCTGCATTTTTTGCTGTTGAAATTGGCAAATCAAAAAAAGTTTCACTTTCTTCATCTCAAACCAAATCAAGTAATAAAAAGTTGTTTTCCCGACTGCAATGAAGAGATATACATAGAAAGGAGAGTTGTAGATTATAAATGGAATAGCCGATTGGATAACTTCATTTCCTTATGCGAGTGTAAGAAGGTCGTAAGTGCAATAGTTTCCATGTGAGAATCTGTATGCTGCCATGTATTAGGATGACATTTATCTTTCCTGGTGTCAGTGGCTCTTGGTTCTTCAGGCGACTGTGTTGCCTGAAGAACCATTTCAAGGGCCACTGACCAAAGCGTGGCATAATAGTATCAAGGGTTTAGTGCAACAAAGGCTATCTGGCAAAATAACCAAACTACAGATAGCCCTTTGTTGCACTAACACAAAGTAGTTCAATGCAAGTAGCCATAGATACTCAACTGTAGAACATTTGTCTCAGTAGCCATTTTGATTACTGACTAGGTTCCTGGTGCTGTATGGATCATTATGATACCGACATTTCATTTTGACCAACAATGCAGGTAGCACTTTGTTGCATTATACCTCTGTATGTTTTTGATGGGAATTTCTGACAAATGGCAGCTATTGCACTTGACCTTCTTGCATTCACATGAAGATTTGAAATTCACACCCTATCTGTGGAAGACAAATGTACTCTTTCACAGGGAGTATAAATTACAAATTATTAGCCCATTGGATAACTTCATTAGAAATACTTTACCCCCTATGTGGAACATTTAGGTTAAGTCTTCCACAGGTGGAGTTTGGATTTTGAATGGAATATCCCAATGAGCCAATAAGGTTGCTACCCCCGATATGCAGAGTTCACAACAATTATTAGAAAGACTCTACCTGGTCACTACATGCCACTCATAGGGGGACTTAATGTCAGGGTGTGAAGTCACCTCTCTATCCCCTGTGTGGTGGTGTGATAAGACCTAGAGTAAGATACCACACCTTACTGGCTTCATGGTGGTATGGCAGCGTACAGGTGGGAGTTCTTACATTATAAAGTCTGCTTCCGTATGCTGCTGCCTACAACTTTGATTTGGGTATATGGCACATGCCAATCTAAGCTGGAATCTTATCTAGGTTTATACAATGGAAAGTTTGGATTTTTATTTGTTCTTGCACATCCTCTAGAATTTTATACCCAAATGGCTTTTAGGTGTACCGAAAATGTACCCACTTGCATTTGAGAATTCAATCACATATAAGCATTTCTCATCGGGAAATGAACAATACATCATTTGACTTGGCCCATGTAATTAACAGGCAGCTTTCATTTTTCCACAAAAAATGAACGGTTTGAAGTACTGGACTCGATGTCCTAATCCAAATGAAATCTGTCTGGGGCCCAATCAAAGAGAAATTATTTCTATGTGTCCCTCTTTAAATTATACAGAACCATTTTTTTGATTTTTGGACCGAAGTTAACCTACCAATTCAACACTTTTGGTCTGAGAAATTCTAGGTCTGTGGTCTCCTGATCATCTCTTCTGCAAATGCATGAAATATTGTAATTGGCAGGGATATATAGATCTATATGTTTGAAGATGGCCAAAAAATGTTTTCATTTGTTTCATTTGATAAGCTACAAAAATTCAGACTGTGTAGAAGACGATATCAAACTTGTTAATTGGGTCTCTGAAAATCAAATAGGGTCTGTTTTGTTGTGGGCCGCCAGCCTTTATCTGGGACCACTTAGACCTTGTGCGTGTGTATGTGTGGATTGTAGGGAGGGTGTGGTTGGTGGTGTCACTAAAATGTTAAGTTTTTTTAAATCATTGACCTAAATTGAAAGTGAAGTTCAATCGTAACCAAACTTTCTGTCATAGGTGCACCACCAGTATACCTACACAGTTTTTGATGAGTCAAGGTCATGTTCCAGAAGGTCAAGGTCATGTGAGGTCAAGTTGAAAAATAGGCTAAAAATGTAAAATTTGACCTCAATTGAAAACTTGAAGTTCAATTTGAACCAGACTTGTTGTCATAAGTGCACCATGGATCCCTCATATGTTGACGAGGGCAAAGGTCATTGTGCCAAGGTCAAATGTCTGGAGCGGCCCACAGCTTATATTCTTTGAATAAGCCGGAACCGCGAAATTCTAGTTATTTTTAGCTTTAGATATCTGATACAAATGACATTCCCCAAAAATGATCAAAATGATAGTATTTTTTTCAAAATTTGGAAAAGGTAAAAGTAATTTCACAAGATTTTGATTGTGGCCCCAGACAGGATTCATTATATAGGATTAGACATCGATCCAGTACCTTCTCACCTTACTATATTGAGTGTGAATATCATTTATGGTCATATTTTTATGAAATTGGGCATAATTTCTAGAGAAACTGTTGATTAGAAATCAAGCAATGACAGACTGCTAAATTTATGTGTACTTTTGTGAGATGTAAGAATGTAGTGCGAAATGTAACTCTTATTTTCGTTTAAGTGTAATGTGTGCTGCTCTGTTATTTCCCAGATTCCATCCTGAAATTGGCGGTATGCTGACAGCCAAAGGAGGCACTGGTCCCATAGTTGATACTTTGGAGAAGTCGTCAACTCATATCATGGCAGCAGGTTAGTCAGAGAAATGTATAGGTTTTAATAATTATTGGTTTGTAAAACCTAAAAAACTCTTCATGAAATGTGCAGGGTGATAAATAATGCCAACAGCTCTTCGATACTTTTTTTCGGTGATTAAGCCGTATAAAACTGGTTATTATTATTGTCTCCAGGTATGGGTCTATTTGTAAACCAGGGAGCTTAAATCGGTGCTACTACTCATTGTTTCACATCACATTCGCATGTGTTCCCTCAAGCCACCAACAACAGGTCATTATGGCATTGGTTAACTAGAAATCATATGCCATGATAACTAAAGCAGCTTGGTTATGATGGGGCTAATCATCAATTACCTTACGCCCTGTGTATAATCCCGTGATTAAAATCCTACCCTATGTTTTTGGGAAATTTTCAGAAAATTCTAAAAATCTGTTTATTATCCCATGTTTTTCGAAATTGCCTACAATTGCTGTAAAATGTGGCAACCTAACTTTTTCAAATAACAATTTTTTAGCCTGAATTCAATTGATATATTTTAGAGAATAGAGTCTTTCACCTCACTCACGCATAACCTATAACAAAGTTAGTTCCCGTAATATTCTTCATTCATTTAATCCCGACCTCAACGTACTTGTGCAAATTCAAAGTGTGACCCATACTTTTATGCATACATATCCACATGCATGTCCATTCTTTAATGGAGAAGTCCTCCAGAAATTGGCATGGACCTTTACCATTCCCGCAGGATGGCGGCTAATCCAAAAGGTGGAAACCTTTGTTTTTGTAGCCTCTGCCATGTATCTATTTTGTCATATATAGGAAACAGCATTATTTTAAGTAGAACACAGGAGCAGCCAAGTTGTTTAACATGCTGTATCAGTTGATATGATTGCATATCACTCAGCAAATATGGCTGACCCATATCAAATGGTCCAAACTGGTCTATTCTCGTGACTATCAGTTTTCCTCTAGTTAAAAATACCAAGTTTGTTACTTTCATGCGTTTTTGATGTAAATACAAACCCCCACTCCTAAAAAAAAGAGAGTGAAACTATGTCATCTAAAGCTGCAATTTTCCACCTGATTTCAAATTGAAAGTCATTGATGTTTGTACATTGTACTGTTGTGATTGTACTTTGTACCGTTATGTTTGTATTGTAGTCAAGACATTTTTTACTCATCTTTATGCCGGATTCCTGCATTATCCCACCCCCAAATTTCAATGCCATTTTCTTCTTGCTTAAGGTGGTCCCATGTGTAGCTCAAGCGTTACTAACTATTCTAACGATCATTTTTCCCAATAGGTTTGTCAATTCTTTAACAATTAAAACCAAAAGATGTGTCTTCATTTTACATTCCACAGTGCTTTTCAGCTCTCAGATGTCAAAAATCACAAAATACAGGTGTTTTTCATATTTTTACGTGTTGATTTTTTTCCTGGTGAACCACCTCCATTTTCATTTTTTTCCCTGCAGATTAATGAAAGCAGGGGTACTTTTACATCATTTCTTTTGCTGCGGGTACATAGACTACCCATAACTCAAGATATTTGCATTTTTTCCCAAAAAACATGATTGTTCACACCCTTTGAAAATATGGCCATATCTTGAGTTATAAGTACTTCTATGATACCCGCAGCACGCAATTATGAAAGAGCACACCTGCTTTCATAATCGCAGAAAAATGACAAATAGGAGGTAGGGTTCACCAGAAAAAATCAAATGTTGAAAATATGAAAACCCCAGTATTTTGTGATTGTTGACATCTGAGACCTGAAAAGCTGTGGAAATGTAATGAAATCACATGCTTTTGGTTTTAATTATTAAGATGTGACAACATATGGGGGAAAAATGATCTTTAGATCTATTAGTAACTCTTGAGCTACACTGGAACCACATAAGAAAAGGAGGGGCACTATGCACACGGGACAGATGGTCATGAAACACAGTAAGAGTCTTTGTTTGTTGTTTTCTGTGGCTCCTAATCTTGAATATCCAGCCAAAAATGAACGAACAGCACCAACAAGACTGCTATCATACAATACTGAGAGCATCAATTGGAATACTGAAAACTTGTTGAGGGCAAATGTGGTCCAGTGGATACAACGACGACTAATGACCCAAAGGTCCTGGGTTCGCGTCAAGCTGATGCCAATGTGTGGTGCACTTGGGCAAGGCACTTTGATCGCTTGCCTCTCTCAACCTCTCTACACGGTAATGCAAAAAGGGGAGCTGTTAAGAATATTGTTCATTGAGCGCTCGCCATTACGGTATGAGTATGGCTTGGGCATTTGTAAGGAGCTGACATATTCTAGTGGCAGCAGAATAGATGTAAAGCTTTGATACATTGTGAAAGGAGCGATAAGTGGCGTGGTCTAGCGGTTAGAAAGCTGACCTCTGGAGCAAAGGGTCATCGGATCGAATCTCAGGGGGACCACTTGCTGGATTAATCGGGAACTCAATTTGGGATTTAATTGTATACAGATATTGAGTAAAAATGAATACCACTTTCTCCATGGTTCATTGAAAGGGCAAATGAACCATAAAGATTGCACTCACCATTCGGTGTGTTTCGTGTAGTGTGTTTTAATATTGCAATATGGGCTGTTTAAGCTGCTGCCTCCAGTTGCATTTTTCTTAGTAATTATTAAGTTGTAAAGTCTCTAGCATATGGCCTACAGGCCACGATCTGAGATTAAAAAAAACTTGATTAGATTAGATATTATTATTATAAATGTCGACATTATTTGCTTTTTGGTTCTTCTAAATTAAGGGACAAATCATTACACTGAACCGATTTCCTTTACACCAATGTGAATGAAATATATGCATTTCACTTCTTAGAAGTGGAATGCCCCAAAATACATATTTTAAACACCCCTAACAGATAAAATGGTCCGACAAGTGACCCCAGGTCACACCCTGTCGAACCATTGCTTTCCTCAATTCCGTTTTGGCAGCCTTACCAAACTGACGCGTGTTACCGCAGCTCTTGTCATTAGCAGCCAAAATTAACAGAGATTTTTGATACTGGAATAGTTGTTCGCTCAACGGAATACTCCTACTACTATCCATAACTATCTGGATATATTACTGGACTATATACGGATTAATAGCGCTCAATCGACGGAGATAACGGAGGAGACTTTTACCACCGGGAGGCTCTTATTATGTACCTTTTTTGCCGCCGATTGCGTTATGTGTCGTTATAGCGGGGAAAACATCAAGGTAAACAAGGCAGCCATTGACGCACGTGTTGTTGCTGTGGATGCTTGATATGTGTGAGTTTTATGTTTATTTGTCGCGGGCTGCTGCTAACATTAATTATGTCTGAGTGTGTAATATGTTATTATATTGCTTGTTGTTATACTTAATTAAAAATGTCAAAAAAAAACTGTGTTGAAAAATTTATTTTCACCGTTGGTGACCTCAGTTTACCGAGTGGTTTTGTGTCCTGAGGTTGCGTACCGGGAGACTCCACGGCACGCTTGTTATTTTTCTGTACGTTTTTTATTGCGGGCACGCTATTCCATTTAGCAACTCACGCTCACCCC
>JAMKCH010040996.1:0-12962 GCA_023653785.1 Ophioderma brevispina | reverse complement strand
AGTGCTGGTCATTTCAATTTGCATATTCTGGGGTCAAATTGGCCAAAAAAATTCATAAATGATTCATAATGCCTTCCTTTCTCAACAATCATAATGGGAATGTGTACAGTTTTCTTCCCAAAGAACTATAATTAACTGAATATAGAGTAGTAGCCATTTCAATTGTAGGGTCAAAATTGTCAAACAAGTTCAACTTTGTCCAAAACTAGGTCAAAATGGCCAAACAACGTCAAATTTGTCCAAAACTAATAAATTAGTCATAACACTCTTTTCTCAAAAAAACTTATAGGGAACATGATTCATATTTTCCCAGGAACAAAGATAAAGTAAATAAAGTGCTAGCCTTTTCAATGAACACATTTTGGTGTTAAAATGTCCAAAAGGTAAAAACAAATGACCAAATAATTAAATGTCGACATTTATATAGCGCCTTTTACAATGTATCAAAGCGCTGTACATTTATTCCGCTGCCACTAGAATATGTCAGCTGCCTTACAAATTCCCAAGGCATATTCCTACTTTGGGCGGCGCTTAATATTCCTAACAGCTCCCCAATTTGCACCTGGGTGGAGAGAGGCAAGCAAGGTAAAGTGCCTTGCCTAAGTGCGGGACTCGAACCCAGGACCTGTAAGACCTGTGAGTCGCCGTTGTATCCACTGGACCACATGTGCCCTCTGAAATTTGTTTACGCAGTCATAATGACCTCTTTTCTAAAATACTCAAGGGAATATAATAGAGCAGGAGCAGGGACCTGGGTCAAACATCGTTCAACCCCCACTACAGAAAAGTTTTGACACCTTTGGTAGTTAGTATTGACCCTATGCTAGGTAGGTATTAATCTCAAATTGGCACTTTTTCAATAGGGGCCAATTTAAGGTTGCACAGGGGTCAAACTAAAATGAAAGAAGTTGTTCATCTAGCTTAACGTGTCAAAATAAGGAACTTTTTGTAGTATCTACAATGCATAGTTATAATGTTATGCGACAAAATAGGTCATAGGGCAACATAAACCAATTAGCGTTGACTTTCTGTGACCCTTATCGCGGTAACAAACATTTTAACATAATCAAAACTATACTTTTTGGAGTCCTCTTTCCTCAGGTAATAATTTGCAAGTATTTAAAATAGAATCAGATTAAAGCGGCACTGGCACATTTTCACAAAATATGAAATTTCTTCAATTTGCTCTCAAATGATAGTCTAGCCATTGGAAGAAGAGAGATATATTTTACACATAAAAATAACATACCCAAAACAGATAGCGACATTGATATGAGGATGAAGACATCCCGATAATTCGTATAGGCCAACTTTTAAGTTTTCCATAACTTTAATCAACAAATGTGTATATTACATGAATATTTTTGACTCGTACTCACTGATATTAAAACCACAAAGGTGATAGACCGATCAAACAGTGGGCATAGCCTGGGAAACATGCAACGGCCGTGCGTGTTTGTTCTTGCGTTAAAGCCATTTTCGTCGGGGCGACGTTAAATTATAAACTCGTTCTGGTACCCATAAGGAAGCTGAAACTGATTTGGTCTTAATCATTTAGGGTGAGGGTTTTGTATATTAAAAGCCTTAAGCCATGGAAAAGTATTCGACTTCTATTAACGATAAACATTACTAAAAGAACGACCTATAAAAGCACCCGATGATTTGATTTTGATACCAGGAAGGGGGGGGTGGCTATGGTCCTCCTCTTTATTAATACCACAATAAGTACCAACATACCTCGTATAGAGTAAGGAATGCGTCATTAAGGTCCGCGAGTCTGCAAAATTAGTATTTTCCACAGAAAATGGTCGAAAATCCAATGCGCTAAAAAGTTACTGGAATAGCGGACTTTCATGCGGTTTCAGCTCTCACGAGGCATTGGCAAATGACTAGTTTCTATAAAATAAGAGTTTAGAGTCATACTGTGCAGAATATTTTTCAAACAAGCACCCCCTAAGTTCCTCGGGTGGCAACCAGCCCTACCCTTCGACTTTGACGGCATCCCTTAACCAACGGTGACGGTACTACCTCACACTTTTATGTTAAAAGGACCAGAAAATGATGATGCGAGATGATTAACTATAGAAAACTTCTTAAAACCTCGTCTACCAAGCCTTTTTTGTAACACGGTTTACCAAGGGGGGGGGGGGGGGGGTTACACCCCCCCTCCGAGGATTTGTTATAAAGCACCCGCAGGCGTATGTTTGATACCAGTGGATAGTTATCGTCCTCTTCTTTCCATTGATTAACAAAAACGTACCAAAGAACTAGTATGCGTCACAATGGAACGTATGAACTGATCATAAAGTCCCGCGAGTCGGCCGGCAAAAGTTGTCATTTCGACCGCCCGACCGAAAATAGGCGAAAATCAATTTTGCGCTAAAAAATCGTAGAAATATCGGATTAATGCGGTTTCAGCTCTAAATTATGGATTTGGCTAGTTTACCTAACATAGAGTTTTAGAGCCATTACGTGCATAATTTTCAAAAATGCAACCTTGAAAATATCCTTGGGTGCAACAACCCCCCCCCCCCCCCCCACCTTCGACTTTGGAATCATACCCTAACACCGGTTTGAAGGGCAGCAGTCCCTTTCACCTTTTTTCGCCTAAATAAAAGGACGGAACGGATGTTTGAAAGACGCTTACCTAGAAGCTTTTTACGAACGTTTTTAGCATTTCTTAGCCCGGAGCGAAGTCACTAGGGGGGGTGGGAGGGGTGGTAACACCCCCCCTCCACCCCCCCTCTGCAGGCCGTTTCAATGAACCATTTTGGTGTAAGTCCCAAAAGGTAAAACAAATGACCAAATAAATAAATAATGTCGACATTTATATGCGCCTTTACAAGTGTATCTAACGGCGCTGTACAGTTATTCGCTGCCAACTAGAATATGTCAGCTGCCTTACAAAATGCCCAAGGCATATTCATATCTTGGGCGGCGCTTAAGTGGGACTATATTCCAACAGCTCCCCAATTTGCACCTGGGTGGAGGGAGGGTAAAGTGCCTGCCTAAGTGTGGGACTCGAACCAGGACCTGCTAAGACCAGGGGAGTCGCCGTTGTTGATCCACGACCACAGTGCCCTCTGAAATATGTATACGCAGTATAATGACCTCTTTTCTTAAAATACTCAAGGGGAACTCTAATAGAGAAGAGCGAGACCTGGGTCCAAACATCGTGGCACCCCCCACTACAGAAAAGTTTGACACATTTGGTAGTTAGTATGGGACCCTTATGCTAGGTAGGTATTAATCTCAAATGGCCACTTTTTCAATAGGGGCCAATTAAGGTTGCCAGGGGTAAAACTAAAATGAAAGAAGTGTTCATCTAGCTTAAACGTGTCAAAATAAGGAATTTTTTGTCGATATTAACAATGATAGTTCATAATGTTTTGCGACAAATCAGGGTACTAGGGCAACATAAACCATAAGCGTTGGACTTGATGTGACCCTTATCGCTGGTGGTAACAAAATTTTAAACATAATCAAAACTATACTTTTTGGATGTCCTCTTTCCTCAAGTAACTAATTTGCACGTATTTACCAAAAGAGACAGATTAAAGAGGCATGGCACATTTTCACAAAATATGAAACATTGCTCAAGTTTGCTCTCAAATGATAGGCTAGGCATTGGAAGAACAGAGATATATTGTACACATAAAAACATAACATACCAAAACAGATAGCGACATGATAGAGGCTAAAGACATCAGATATCGGATAGGCCAACTTTTAGTTTTCATAAACTTTAATCAACAAATGTGTATATTACATGAATATTTTTGACTCGTCCTCATGATATTAAAACCACACATGTTAGAGACCGATCAACAGTGTGCATAGCATGGGATCATGCATACGGCGTGCGTGTTATGTGTTAAACGACATTTTCTTCGGCGACGTTTAAATTTAAAATCGTTCGTTACCCATAAGGAAGCTGATTTGGTCTTAATCATTTAGGGTATGGGCTTTTGTATATAAAAGCCTTACAGCCAGGCAAAACGTATAGACTTACGATTAAATTAAAAAGAAAACGGCATTTAAAAGCACCCGATGATTCTGATTTTGATACCAGTGGCGAGCTTATGGTCCTCTCTTCTTAATACCACAATAAGTCCCAACATACCTAGTTTGGCGTCAGAATGACGTAGTAAGTACCGCGAGTTCTGTCACAAAATTTTGTAGTTTCCACAGAAAATGCGAAATTCCAATTTGCGATAAAACGTAGAAGTATCGGATTTCATGCGGTTTTCAGCTCTAATTGATGGCATGGCAAATGACTGTTTTCTCTAAACATAAGAGTTTTAGAGTCATACGGTGCATAATATTTTCAAAAAAGCAACCATAAGTTTCCTCGGGTGGCAACCAGCCCCTCTACTTTCAATTTTGACGGCAACCCTAACCACGGTGAAGGTACTACCTTCACACTTTTTATCTTAAAATGACCAGAAATGATGAGAGAATGATTAACTATAGAAAATTCTTTAACACTCGTCGTACCAAGCCTTTTTTGTAACACGGTTTACCAAGGGGGGGGGGGGGGGATTACCACCCCCCCTCGAGGAATTTGTTATAAGCACCCGATGCTTATGATTTGATTACCAATGGATAGCTATGGTCCTCTCTTTCCATTGATACCAAAATAAGTACAACATACCTAGTATGGAGTCAACCACTGACGTAATGACGTCATCAGTCGCGAGTCGGCAAAATGTCATGTGCGACCAGAAAAATAGGCGAAAATCCAATTTTGCGCTAAAAATCGCAGGAATCTCGGATTTTCATGCGGTTTTAGCTCTAAAATATGGCATTTGGCTAGTTTTACATAACAATAGAGTTAGAGCCATATGTGCATAATATTTTCAAAAATGCCACCATAAAATATCCTTGGGTGGCAACCACCCCCCCCCCACCCTCGACTTTGACAGCATACCGTAACCCCGGTAAGGGTGCAGCTACCCTTCCATTTTTTCGCTAAAAGACGCGAAGGATGAGAGAATGATTACTAGAAGCTTTTTACGAAAGTTTTTAGCATTTTAGCGCACCGGGCGAAAGTCACTAGGGGGGTGGGGAGGGGTGGTAACCACCCCCCCTCACCCCCACCCCCCCCCCTTTGGTGTCTATGACGAGGGTTAATGAGATGATTTGGTATTTTCGCGCACCGGAGCAAGGTTCATTGGTGGGTATAACCACCCCTACAATTAAATTTGGTAAGCCGAGGGTTAATGCATACCCTTGTGTCGGCTTTCTAATATATAGCTCTTACACATATACGTTATTTGTAAAAATGTAATTTAAAAAAAAATATTAAAAATGTAATTCAGCTATAATTATAAATGTCAGGTAATTGTGTCCATTTAAACTTGACATCCGAGATTTAGAAAAAAAAAAACACCATGGCCCTAATCTACAGTTGCCACAAAAAGTATCTCGCATTGTTTTTCGATAAGTATTGTGCCGATAATTTTGAAAGTTTGCAAATATACATTGTGTTGCTTATGTCTTGCTCTTTAATTTAACAACCTCTCTTGCTAACAAAAACGTGCAAAAAATGGCTGTGATAAAACGCCTGAAAAACGTACAACCCCCATACCAAAAATGTTAAATGAAAGAGCAAGACCTAGGCACAAAAGTTATATCTTGAAAAGTTTCAAAATTATTGTTACTTTTGGACAATATTGATCTTGAAAAAACATGCGAGATACTTTTGTGTTGCCAAAACTGTAATCCACCGGGTAATAATTAAA
Source organism: Ophioderma brevispina (assembly GCA_023653785.1). NCBI lineage: Eukaryota > Metazoa > Echinodermata > Ophiuroidea > Amphilepidida > Ophiodermatidae > Ophioderma > Ophioderma brevispina. The sequence goes on along the minus strand of JAMKCH010040996.1, from coordinate 7,218 downwards.
AAATTGGTACAAGTTGACACGTTCCTATTTGGTTTCCCATTTCAGTGATTTTGACAATTGTTTTGAAATAACCTTCTTGTCCATTTCGACTCCGAAATCAATGAGGTTGACTGGCAGCCGTCTATGTAAGTGGGATGTAAAGCATAATCTTTTGACCTACGGTGCAAAAAGATGCAAAAGAATACATAATGTCAGAGTAGGACAAAGCGAGACGGTTGGGTATTTCATCATTTTAGTTGATTTGTGAAATTTGTCCATTTATTTCACTTGGACCCAGATCTGTAAAGTTAAATGTCTAGCACTCTTTTCACATGATGAAAGCAAGACACTCATAGGGACTACTTTGAAAAGGGGGCATTAAAATGGATTTGGTCATTTCAATCCAAAACTCAATTAAGTCAAGTAGCTTTCTATCCATTTATTACGACACCTTTGGATGAAAGATACAAATGCCTTGATGAAATACTTGAGAAACGGAGGTATTAAAAATGAAATTTAACCTATTTGACTTTACTTTGGCCATTGATCCCAAAATATGAAAACTAGAATGACCAGTGGCGGGCCACGGGGGGGTGGAAGGCATTTTCCCCCTCCCATTTTTTATTCCCTCAAGTTTGCCCCCCCCAACGCCGAAAGAAAACTGAAGGGAATTTGGGTAAAATTAGGCAAATGGGGCAAAAATCACCATATGTAGGCAATTACTCAGAGGTGGGGCCAAATTAGTAAAAATTCCGAATTTATGAGATCTGCCCCCCCCGAATTTCACTTTTCCCCACCCGGGGGGGGGGGGGGCAATTCCCTCCCCACCCTCAGCCCCTCCCACCGTTTGACTCCCCCCCCCCTCAGAAAAAGATGTATGGCGCCGCCATTGAGAAGGACAAGACACTAATAGCTACTTATGACTTTCATTGAAAGCAAACGGCAATGTTTGCCATTTTGATCCCAAATAAATTGGAATGGTTTACATTTATACCCTAAATGTGACTCCTGATAAGGTAAATGAACATGCTCTGATGGGTTATTCTACCTAATTTTTGGCAATTTTGACCTTTTTTGGCCATTTTACCTTAAAAAAAAAAAATAGAAAGTCCAACACCCTACATAAAAAGAAAATCTGGAGGCGCCTTGAATTTGGGAAAAAACCACTTTGTTGTGAAGCAAGATTTTCGAGTCAATGTACATTTACGAATGCGCGCAACACGTGTGTGTATGTGCGTGAATTCCTGTCTTACCTTGTTTTTCAAATTTTATTTTTGCTGTTGATTGTGGTATGTGGCGGGCGTGTGTGTGTTTAGGCGTTTTTGTTTTTTTTAAATGCCATATATATATATAATTTCTTACACGATGCAGCGGTTCAAAATTAAAATAATTACAAAAAAAACCTTAGTTTTACTCGTGGAACTCATCTTTCCAGGCCATCTAAGTCGCAATTGGGGCTAAAAACACATAAAAATTTATCTACCCTTTCTATTGTACATGACCCGACTAATAATGTGTATTATGAATTTTGAACCCGTGGGGACTCCGGTTATAGTAGCCATAGGCCGTTCAAATAGCCTTTACTGGTGTGTATAGAAATGCAAACCTTGAAATGATTTTTCTCAAAAATTGTGTTTGGACAGAAAGAAAGGAATTTCAATTTTGACTTGAAAAATCATAGCAGAAGGTCGATTATAACTTATAAAAAAAAAACACGTTATCTTTATTGCGTTGATTTTATGATTGGGCAAACACTGTCATGGGCGTAATGAAGTCGGACGAGTGAACAGTGCCATTACATGTCAATGGCAAGCCAACTAAGCTGGTTTTCCTTTAAATGTTCCTCCCATGGTGGTATGAATTCACTTGTTGGACTGTGTCACAAACTACGCCGTCAAAAGACATATTTTTAACCCTTTACCCGACCATCTAAAAGGCCATTCAGAAAGATGGAGCTACAAGCAACTCCCGCAATATGCTCTGAACGAAGTGGAATGGTTGTGTGCTCACAAAACCAGGTTAACCCGCCAAAGTCTCGGTTCAAAGCAGAACCTCAGAACACACTAATCTAGACAAAGAGAACTGACATAAGGTGAATTTTCCTACTAAGTCACCTTCACAGAGGAGATATATCAGGAGTGCCTTATCTTAAAACGGATAAAACTAGGTTCCGAAGGTGACAGCGCTGGTGTTCTACCAATGATTATTCCTTTATATTTTTAAACTTAAATACACTATCATCATATATGTTGTTATTCCAGTAGATTAGAACTAATTTGCAAAAAATGCAAAAAAGGAAGTCTTGAAGTTCAAATTCCTTGTTTTCGCTTTTAAACAAAAATATTAAAAAATTCATTAGCTGTCCTCGTTTTCGCGCAAAGTAGAGGGTTGCGCGAACGAACATGTGCTACAGGCTCCGATCTGTGTTACACTCTCAGAACTGTTGGTTAAAATTTGAACCAACATTTAACAAAATGACAGCCTAATCACTTTGGGTAAATGTGTACCATTTGTTTAGTAATTTAGCAAGTGGTTAGGTACATTTTACCAAGCATTGGGCAAAATTCGCCCAATAATAATTTATGCTAAAAAATGTTACATTACCCAACAAATGGGTAACAATTTACCAAACGTTGGGCCTGTTAATGTTGGTTAAAATTAGCGACCGTTCTGAGAGTGTATGACCACCTCAACGAAGACGGGTTTGAAAACCCTATATGATTAAAGTAATGCTTGACTAACTGTGTCATGGTGCTCACAATAATAATCATGAGTAAAAGTAATGTATCAGAAAGTTAGCAGACTAGATTCTTGTATAGTCTGTATAATTACGTTTCTAACGCTTTTGTTTACCATAGGTTTTTTGAGTTTATTGATGACTGTAATAATAGTTTATCCTAACTTAAAATATGATTCATTGAAAAGTTGCGCCATTTAAAATTTACATCAATACACGCGCTTAGAAGCGTTTAATCTCTAAACATGCAAATTCTAAAAACCAAATGTTTAATTTCTAAACACCAAATGTTTAATTTCTAAACACCATGTGTTTAATTTCTAAAACACAAATGTTTAATTGTAAAATTAACCCTCTAAACACCACCTTGCCTTCAATTTCTAAACACTGTTTTTAGAGTGTACACGTAAAGGGAGAAAAAATACACCTGTAGAGGTGTTTATTTAAACATGTTAAAGGTGTGTTACCAAGTGATACCACTTTAAAATCATGTAGTTTCCTATGGGCCATTTTCATGTGTTTTTTTTACAGACACACGTTTGCTTCAGAATATGGGTTTTGGCGTGGACTGTCCTTCACATGTGGTTATTAGAAAAAAATTCAAATTTTGAAAAATCGGGTCCCCTACCTTAAAAGATAATAAGTGCTTTTGGTGTCAATACAGATCAATTGATATCCTCTTTCTCTAAAGATACCAAATAAGTAACAACATTTCTCCGTTTGACGTCACAGTGACGTTATAATCCCAGCAAATAACAGGACTGATTTACGTAGCCTAGCAAATTTTATGCTTGTATCACTAATTTACAGGATATTTTTCCGGTGTTACCTTCCAACCTAGAAATGTAAAGGTTTGCTTTATCCCCCCCGCAAATGTGCTGTGAATCCATATTTGTTTTTTTCTTACTAAAATGAACGTAAAGGATGGTACAAAGTTAGTTGGTGTTTTGCAGTGGTTTTTGATTTAATATCATTTTTGTGGCCCGAGAGGACCACAGTCAGTCAGTTTGTGTGTGTGTATGTTTGTGGGTCACCAAAAATGTTTTTTCTTTTGGTAAATTGACCTCAATGAAAAAGTGAAGTTTCACAACTGTGGAACCAACTTGTTGTCCACAGGTGCGCCATGGATATCCCGTCTATGTTGATGATACCAAGGTCATGTGCCAAGGCCAAAGGTCATGTGAGGTCAAGTTGAAAATAGGCTAAACATGTAAAATAGACCTACATTGAAAAGTTTCAAACTTGAGTCATAGGCGCAATATGGGATCCTCATGTTGATGAGGTCAAGGGTCAAGTTGAAAATAGGCTAAACATGTAAAAACTAAAATAGACCTACATTGAAAAGTCCCAACTTGAGTCATAGGCGCAATATGGGATCCCTCATTGTTGATTAGGTAAGTCAGTACCAGGTCAAAGGTCTGTGAGGTCACTTTGTAAAATGCTGGGCGTCCACATCTTATATTCTTTGAAAATAGCGAGCTCGAAAGCCAATAAACCGCGAAATTCCTAGTGTTTTTGTGTTTCGTGATTTTTAAGTTTTTGGTTTTGTTCTTAGGGGGAGGCAATAGCTCCCCCTTTCTTTGAGAGGTGAAAGACTGAGTTCGGCTGGTTGACATTATAACTCACGGTTGGTAGGCAGGCCAAAGTTAAGGTTATGCAGATCAAAGTGATTGATTTTACATCCTAATTAAATCCTAGGCCTAAACTATAATTTAAATTTGCAGTTGTGCAAACCGGCACTTATTAAAGTTGCAACGAGAGATTTCAAATTAGGTGTGTCCCTAAAAAATGTTGAAAATTCTGATTTTGGCATGGTTGTCAAGCCTTAATATCAAAAACATCACCTCTGTAGAGTAAGCTGAGAACTGTTTCTTTGTACAAAAATTGTGAAATTTGTATTTTTGTATAGGAGCAAATACGAAATTCAGCCTATGTTTTCTATTGAATATAAGCATATAAAAATCACCTTGTTTTTCACTTTTAAGGCAATACTGTACCAAAATACAAGTTAAGAAATCATTTGAGTGTCTAATCTAAATGAAATCACTACATTGATACCTTACCTGGATGTCTCAAAATCTCTCGTTGCACCTTTTAAAACTCGTAAGGTTTTGAAGAATCTACCATTATGATACTTTTAATATTTTCAATTAATGGATTATATTGAATAACCTATAAAATACCATTATGGTATTTAATATTGCTCAGCATTATCACCAAGTGTTTTTTGTGTAACACAGTAAGGCAAAATATTACAGTATCAAAGTCACAACACCATGGAATAATATTATTAGGGAAAATTCTAAGAATATTTTTCATCATAAAGGTTTGGTAACCTGATTGACACCTTTTTTTGCCCCACTTTTTCCATCAATTATAATTTTGGTGTGAGAAGAATGTTCATATTTTTATCATTACCTCAGTAAAATTAAAGGCCCGGAAGTAGGAATAATCAGCCCAGCACGAAAGAAAAACACGAGACATTGCGAATAGACAGTGCAAGGAGGCACAGATAATACAGAACACAGTGTAGAACAAAGATAATGTAGAAGCCATTGAGATATGGAATGAAGAAAGATAATGCCATATAGTTCCCCACCAATAATACATGTTCATTTTGCCAGTTGTGAATGAGGTCAGAGGTCACATGGGGTCATTAAGAGGTCAACCTGTGTACGCCCTATATGAGTGTTGTAAAAATTGGTTTAAATACTTGCAATCTGCAGTTTCTCAGTGATGACCATTGGCCAACTTTAACATGATTGCCAAATATAAATTTTTACCATCCATGTTAATGGAACCCCTCCAAAAAGTGAATAACCCCCACATAAGTACACTACTTAAATAAGGCATAATTTAAAGATCGTTAAAAATGTATGTGTTTTTAAAGGGTAATGACTAGTACACGAGTAGGGTAATGATGGACAAACTTAAGCGCACCAGGTCCATTTGAACTATGTTCAAAAAGCTACAAAAATGGGCACTTAAAGACAGGTATCCTTAAAAGTCAATAAGCCACCATGGAGAAATACCCATTCTTAAAACTTGGATGAAGGCTTTTCTCCAGCAAAGATCAGCAATGAAGTATGCTGGCAACTTGACAATGATATCTCAAAGTAGACATAAATATTAGTTTTTTTCGGGAATTTTTCACAGTGTGGAAAAAGCTTACATCCCTGTAAATTAATTGGAACATTCCAAATGACACATTTATTTTAGGAGTCCCCAATAAAGACAAATGATGGAACATCTATGTCGAAAAGGTCATGTTCATAGGTGGTATCTTAGGCATCAAACGTGCTCCCAAAGTTCGGTGAAAATGACATTTTACAAGTTTGAGAAGGGGGCATCTGGGGCAAATTTTAGGGGGGTGTCAAATTTCCATAAGGGGGCATGTCAGATTTTTTAAAAGTTATATTGTGAAATCTACTCACACGTGTTTATCACCAAAAAAATGGTTGAATTGGTGGACCACCCCATCTTCCACAATTTTCCCATTACTGCCTGGTTCTCTGGGGCATACCTTCTTAAATACTTTTGCTCGTATATAAATGCCTTCACAACCAAAGTCCAACATATTTATTGAATTGTTTATCTTTAATGTACCAAAGAGACAACTCGATCGTCCAATGATTATCTTCGTCTTGACTACTCTGGGATTAGCGGACGTCATAGAAACTTCATCTGCATCAAAAAGAATCAAAAGAAGTTTGTAGTTGAAATCATTTTATTATGTAAGCGCTTCTGAGCCTTTTGGGTAATGGGGCCTGACACTAAATGGATATATATATATATATATATATATATATATATATATATATATATATATATATATATATATATATATATATATATATATATATATATATATATATCGTCGCCCCCAGCACATCGGTCGTATTACAAAACACGTTTTCCGAGAAAATGCAATTCAACAAAAAAAAAAAATTTCCCGACGGACATTTCACTGTCTATACGGTTTAGAATAAGCATAAACAATAAAACACTACCTTTTACTGTTCTTGAAGAAAACATTTTAAAATCCAATATTAAACATAAATCCAACTTAATACTGGCGTTATTATATGATCTTAATAGGATAAAAGTATAAGTTGTATGTGAAATCACAACATATGTATATTGCAAAATACGACGCATGGTATACGCGTTGTTTTCAATGTACGTTAAAAATAGATCACTATGTGAAAGCTTGTGTTACTAAATAACGATCGAACACGTCAAATAGGTCTGTAGGTGAAAATCGTTATTTGGGGATGCAAAATACAACGCTATATCAAACACGTGTACATGAATGGGCAATTTTTGTAAAAATAACGAACAGTATGGAATATGGAATGATGATTTGCGGAAAAATGAAAAAATCGGTATTATAAACTAATTAATTAGGATCCTCACATTTGAAACTGTGGATGGCAAGAACTCGATGAAACAAGTAAGTTAGCGGAATTTCGCAAAAACCTCAAAAAATGTGAAATACGACA
>JAMKCH010040995.1:0-13163 GCA_023653785.1 Ophioderma brevispina | reverse complement strand
TGAGAATTGAAATGGATGAGGGCTCAAATTCAGGACGAACAATTGAGAAAAATACGGCATTTTATCGATATCAAAAATCGATACTACTTCCGGCGTCAATCAGGGGGGGTCCAAAGACGATCGGCAGGCCCGTCACCATGGGGGGGTGTGGGGGTGGAACCCCCCCCCCAGGGATCCCCAAAAAGAGAAGAAAGAAAAAGGAAGAGAGAGAGAAGGAAAGAGAAAAGAGAAAAGAAAGAAGGAAAAAGAGAAGAGAAAAGAAAGAGAGAAAGGGGAAGTAAGAATGAAAACAAAAGGAGGAACGAATCAGAACGCCATGAGATGAACGCCAGACTTCCAAAATCCAAATATCACATATATTTGGCTTCCCCTCAAGCCCAATTAGTTTTGTTCCAAGTCTAACCAATGGTAATCATGAATTGTTAATGTGCCATGGGCCATTCCCCAGTTTTGGGTCTACCAGTATAAGGGAAATTTTTAGTGCGGGTGAGCCTGACAGAGGGTCAAGAAAAAAAAATGGTAGGGAGCGATTCCCTAGCCCCCAGCACCTATAAACTTATAGGTCTATTGTAAAAAATTACAGTGCCAATTGACAGGGAAAATACTGTAAAAATTCCCAAAAACTTACAGTATTTGGCTGTAATTCCCGCCGGCGGTACTTGATATGGTGTATGTGCAAGTGCCAGGCTCTCATATCAAAAAAGGAACACAATACACCTAAATTGGAACAAGCACCTTTTTAAGTACTAAAATATACAGGGAAAGGAGAAAAATACTGTAATTTTACAGGGAAAATACTGGCAGCAATTCGCCAACAAAATCCCGTACAAAAATATAGCTGTTACAGGTTTTCATTCACATTACTGTTATTTTACCAGTTTGATTTTTTATTTCTCCACACATTCGACAATCCCTGTAATAATTCTACCAAATAAATAGGTTTTAACAGTTTTGATTAAATTATTTTTACAGTATACTGTAATTTGTAACGGCAATTTGTTGGCAGAATGTGACTGCCAGTATGGTACTGTCAAAATTTACGTTTTTTTACAGGGTACTGGCTGTATTTAATTAATTACTATACTTAACCTGCAAAAATACCTTCTTAAGAGCCCAAATCCAGAGCTTTCGGGGCTCTGCCCCTGACTCCGGCAGGGGCTATGCTAATGCACCCCCCCACCCACCCCCCCCCTCCGCATCCATTAAAGGGATTGGTGCTAGCTATAATGTGAGGTTCCCCTTCAGCGGGTACAAGCTATACTGCCAACATCAGTGAAGGCAACTTAGAATGAAGAAAACCAGTCTTTTCTTTGAATGGTTACATTTACCCCTCAAAAAGTGTGGTAGGTATAATTGAATGGCTGAAATCCAAGAGCTTCCGGGGGGGGCTTCCCCCCCGGACCCCAAGAAGGGCTCTGCTCCTGTACCACACCCATAAAACATTGGCACTCGCTATATGCAAATTCTCTTCAAATGGCAGTACAAGCTGATACCGGAGTACTGGCCATCTCAGTGAGCAAAGTTAGAAACAGTCTCCTCGGGTCTTACTTTGAATTGGTCGTTTACCCCTCAAAACAGTGGTCATTTTGAAGGTCTGAATAGCTTAAATCCGAGAGCTTCCGGGGGCTCCGCCCACTGGACCCCGGCAGGGGCCTTGCCCTGCCCCCCGCCAGGGGCCCTAAAGCGGGCCCCTGTACCCCACCCATTCAGGGCTTTCCGGTTTGCGTCCCGTTTTGTTGTTCAAGGCACTTTGCGGTGTGGAGTTTCAAACAATCAAGAAAAAATGGTGTGTAGGAGCATCTACTTAGGACAGTTTTTCAACCGGCCCCTTAAGTAGGCCCCGAACCGTGCGCCGTAGTTGTATTGTTTTATCACTCACTACGCTCCAAAGGACTCTTACTGAGCAAAACCATTTCTTCACTTTACACCCCCCTGAAAATGTCTAGCGACTGCCCTGACGATCGGAACACTCACCTTTAACTTCATACTTGGTCAGAAGAACTACTGGTCCCATGCTCATATAAAGGTGTGTCAACAGGTTAGAAACCCTCTGATGACCCTTGTGTGAACTCACATCACCAAAGTGCGCTCCCCTTGACAAACCGCATGGCAGGCAACACAAGCCTTCCGGGGAACAGTATCTTGTTTACTTTTTCTGTTTTTTTTTTTTTTAATCACTGATAGTGGATATTAACCATTTGAGGTAATTGATATTCAAGCAGAAAGCAATCTGTACGTAAAAACTCAATGATTGCAAAGGATTGAGGAAGTGCTAGTAATGGAAGGTTGCTGGTTTAAAAATCGCCAGTGCACTTTTTGTGTCACCTGCCTTGAGGCAGGAAGACACATAGGGGATCGCTTTTCCCCCTGCTGTTGATGTATGTTTTTGGTGTGTGTGATGTCTGTTGGCGTGGAAAGGGTTAACCTTTGGCATGTAATATCCACATAACTTTGATGGTTTAAACCAAACTTGGTCACACGTGCAACATGGCAATCCCCCAGTTTGATTTTGATGAGGTCAAAGTCACCATATCAAGGTCAAGGTCACACCGCAAGGTCAAAAGTTCATGTGAGGTCTATCTTCAACAGAACCGTGACGGCATGCGACAACAAGCGGTCCCGAGGACCGATGTATTTTTTTGCACTTGCATGAGCTTTCAGTTTCAGGGGTGGAAAGATTTTTTAAAACACTGTAAATTATTTTTGCCCCAATTTTGTTGGAACTGCATTTTGAATCTTACATTTTATTTTTTCCCCTGTTATGTGTTCTCAATGACCAGAATTTTGAAAACAATTCCCCTGGCAAAGTGGTTTTCAGATGTAAATTCGTCCTTATTGTCCCCAGCCGAACGAGGTTCGGAACAGGGACTAATGACAGCGTCTGTCCCGTTCGTCCTTGATAAAAATGTTCACCAAGGTTGTACACGATTTATCTGGAGTTCCGTAGGGCGACAATGAGGCAACTAGTGGAAAGAAGCGGGTTGATGAGTTTTGACGTGATTAGATTTGGCTGTTGTAAAATATGCTAATTAAGTATCTAATTGCATAATTTATGAAAAAATGTTCTTGCAAGAGGCCGTTGACAAGTTTTTGGAGTTCTATAGGCGTAAATGATGTGTACTGGTGGAAGGAAAGCGGGCTTGAAGAGTTCTCAACCTGATTAATTTTGGGCATATTCGGGCAAATGAGTCTGCAAATGATTAATTAATATTGCAACAATCAGCGTAATTGCTATATTTTCAAACGGTACAACTGAAAGAATCAAATTCCTGTGCTGCATGAAAGGAATATCTGAAGGGGCACTCTTTTTGGTATATAAAGTATGTGATATATGCGGCGTACGTAGGTATGCAAATGCGTAATTAAATATGCAGTAATCATGATTCGCAAACGGTTAGGGGGGGTGGAAGGGGGGGCGGAGGGGAAAGGGTGTGGGGCGCGGTGGTGGAAAGGGGGGCGGGGGAGTCTGGGGAGGAGGGGGTGAACGTGGGGGGGAGGGGACATTGAATGAGGGAGGACCCGGGGGGGGGGCGTGAGGGGGAGGGTGGGGGAGGGGGGCTGGTGGAGGGCGGACTGGTAAGGGGGGTTGTGAGGGAGGGGAGGGTGAGGGGTGGGGTAAAGGGGGAGGCGGTGTCGAGGGGAGGGGGAGGGGGGTGGGGGGATGGAGGGGGAGGGTGGGGTGGTGAGCGGGGTTGTGAAGGTAGGGGGGGGGGTGTTGGTGGAAGTCGGGGGTGGGGTGTGCAGGGGGGGGGTGTGCAGGAGTGTTGGGGATGGAGGTGGGGTGTTGGGAAGGGGGGGCTGTGGCGGGGTGTTGGGAGGTTGGTGGGCTGTTGGGGGAGGGGTGGGTGTTTTGGGGGTGTTGGGGAGGGGTGGGTTTTGCGTGTTTGGGGAGGTGTGGCTGTTGTAGTTGCCTTTACCATGTTAGTGATCACGACATTCGTCGGGGACATTTTTTATGCATCGCGAAATACGAGTTCGCCTTGTGTCCACTCAGGGGAATGGTGCCAGACCCTGTACAGGTCTTGCAACACTCCACATCCACACCATTTACTATCTCATAGCATCCTGTACACCAGCGGCACCTATCCCGTTTCCGCAGATCCGCTAATTGCCCGGCTATTCTTAGACATGCAATACGTCTTTGAATCCCACAGCAGAGCGCGTGTAAATGCTCTGCATTAGCTTGAACAAGGAAGTGAAAAAACGGTTTTCCGAGTACTTGGATATCGGCAAAATTAACTGAATCAGGTGGTCGATCTGTTAGAAACAGGTTCCTCACAAAAATACCAATTATGCTCACTAGTTTTGTAATCCTGGCGTCTGCATGACTTGGTAGCATCATCGAGATTGAGCCAGCTAGAAAGTAAGGTAAAATTGCTTGTATGGATCGTATTTTTCACATTTTTTCGTCCTTCTTTTCAAAATAAACCTATATTAATAAACTAGTCACCTAACCAGACAATTTAGTTAGAAATTTTGGTGCGTAATTGTTACGATAGGCCAAGTATTTTGCGTGGGCATTGCAGTGTCAACCTCAATGTACAAAAAATCCAATCACCTATCTGACAGAGTTTCCCCCCTCAGCCGGAAAGTAAGTAGTCTGTGTCATCTTCAAAAGATATTATCTAATTAGTACTCATTCTGCACGAAGAGATTAAAAGTTCATCAAGTGTCCTGCAAAAGCAAAATGCATGTCAAATAAACTCTCAAATATCTCCTGGAATTCGAGGGGTTCTATGGAGATTTTAGATTCAGAAGGTTCGTTCAGAAACGGCGTAGTTCCTGGGCCGCCATGTACTCACCTCATCAAGAAGATTATGCATGTGTGCGCTTTAATTCTGTTAATGATTTTATTTAAGTATTACAAAAACCGATCTTCTGCATCTCGAGTTTCGTGGCGTGCAGGTGTAGGCACTCTCGTCTTGTTATCAAAAGGTCCTGGGTTCATTCTCCCCTTCTGACGCAAATTTTACTCTATTATTTTGGGGTACTTAGAGATTGGCGAATGCAAACTTCAAAGTTGCTAAACTGCGATTTTACACGTTAATTTAGGGTTACCTGGTCGTTCCCTAGCCGCTTGTGTCGTTGGCTATGTTTTTGTTTTCAATATGTATCGTAATTTGGGTGGGGGCCTGCACGCCTAAAAACTTAACGAGAAATTGAACGTTTTTTGTCGGTACTTAGTGCTCAGCAACACGGAAAGTGACACGCATCCGCTACGGGCCGCATCCCTATTCCCACAATGGCCTTTCGTCTTATTTTTTTCTTGAGAATTTTCAAACGTTGCTTTCAATTTAAAGCTTCAATTTTAAGAAACAGGATATACGTACTTAATTACCGGACCGCCGTACGCCGAGAAATGACCTATAAATGCTTTTGTGATAGCTGCCCTAGGGCAATGAAGATTTGCCAATGTTTTCCAAGATTCAACAATGGGCGGCTCTGTGTGTCCCGGACGATACGTAAATTGTGTGACGCCTATATGAAGGGGGGGGGGGGGGGGGTCCACATTTAAAACCACTTTGCCGAGGAATTTTTAATTCAAACTTCGGTCATTGATGGGGGTCTATTAATGACGGCGTACCTGTTTATATGAATCCCACTATTACAATGCTGATTGTTTGTTGAAACAATTTTGGTCCTATAAGATAATAGAACAGAAAGGGGGTTTTGAGTCATCCCACAATGCACTGCAATGTGCGCTATACGGTACTGTACTAAACACCTGTCAGTAGCTTCTAGAAGAATTAATATTGTCATGCCAAAAATCCAAGTAACTATCACACTTTGTGCCCTAAAATGAGTGTAAAACTTTGGGTTTTATTTGTTAAGATAGGATTTTTTTTTTAATCCATGACATATTGAAGTGAAATTTCCCCAAACCAGTGTATTGGGGGATTCATCTTCCTCTTTTTATGGCGAGTGGAACTTCTGGCAATGGCAATGTGTGTGTTGGTGGTGTTGTGATGGCAAATGAATAAACAAAATTATTGGAAGAAATATGACTGACGCAGGACATATTATTGGCGGATTATTGGTCAGACTGTGAAAGTTCCACTCATAGGTGGCGTTTTTAAAGCTTTATTTTTCCAAGCATTCAAAGTTTTCAACAGATCTCTCATATAGGTTCAGTGTGTGGTGTTGATCGACTATATTAGTATCTCGGTTCAATATGTGATAGTCTGTAATATCCATTGCTTTCAAGCTTACTTAAAATCTAAAATGGCCATGAAACTCACATGTGAAAAAAACAAAAAAATGTTTGCGCGTTGTAACTGGTATTAATGGTGAAATGTCATCTAGTAATTTGATAATTGTATTAGTTTAATTCTCTTGAAAAAAAATGTGTAGGTTTCTGGTCTCTACATCTTCCTCTATCTGTTTCTCCTCCCTTCTCTCTCCTTTGATTCCCAGTACCCGACAAGAGAATATCACCTTGTTGGAACATGCTCATTGTTGGAACATTCTCATATGTTGGAAACTGCTCATCTGTGACGCTTTTGCAAAGTAGATTTGTGCCAATGAATAATGTAATGAGATAAAAGCTTTATTGCATATTGAATGTGAATCATTAATACACCCCTCCGGATTGGTTCGCAGTGGGTAACTCATACAGTTTGCAATGTGGGGAAAGAGTGGTGGTGAGACCCTTTTGCTGATGGGGGGGCGAATAGGGGCCTCTCATAGACACTGTACAAATTGTCATCTTTTGGGGGGCTGGGGGGGTGGGGGGAAAAAGGGTTCTAAGCAGGGGACACTCGCCCCCTTACCGCTGGTTACGTCACTGATCAAAGCTTGAAATAAGCATGTTGGAATTGGGGAAATTTACCCCTGTTCAAGGCAAAATTTCCCCTGGTTCTGAAAGAAACTTTGGTACATTGTGTATAGACTAGGGGTCAATAAAATGTCAAAAACACACAAAAATTGCTTCTGGATCTGAAATCCTTATTTCAAGGCCCGTGCCAGAGATAGTTCCATTGATTACGCACGATCCAACTATTTTTTTCAAGTTGCCCATTTTGTGTGAAATTGGCACAAACAAGTAATGTTCTGTTAATGGGTGATTGAAAATCAGACTTAACCGAGAAAGTGTAGGGGAAATTTAGGCCTGGTAACTTGAATCAAAATGGATACCTTTTGATGTTTTTGTGTCGTCGCAAAATTGCAGAGGTACATCGGGATTAACCTCTGGTCGTATGTCGTTTGTGTAATCGTGTCTATGTTGGTTGTCAAAATGTTAACCCATATATTGCAATGCCGTATGAGTTCCGTAGGGCTATCGTTATGTAACTCTTGGTGGAAAGGAGGGGTGGGGTGGGTGAACACGTGTTGACCTCATGGACCTTGGTGAGATCTTGGCCGGTCACAATGTTCAACCCTTAATACATTGCATGCCGTGTGAATGCCGGTTAAGGGCTACGATGCTATCTCTTATCCGGTGTATGCATGCAGTTGTCATGTGTGTGTGAGGTGGGATGGATTATTGTCTAGGCCCGTTCAGACTGGCATTGTGTATAAACGTTGTGTAAAGTGGTACATGGGGGGTGTGTGGGCTTTGTCTTGGGTGTGTGCTTGGGTTTGTGATGTTACATTAGTTTTGGTGTAATGCATGTGTGTGGAGTGTTTTTATATTTATCACTCGGGTTGTGCGTGTGTACCAGTTTACATTCTTGTTCTGTGTAATCAAACCATGTTGACTAATTTATGTAATCTTAATTTCTAATTGTCTTTCTTCCATGATGGTGTACTACAATGATTCTAACAATATACAACAATTCAAAAAGTGAAGCTCCCAGCGCAGTCGACTAAATTCAACTATAGCAGACAAGCTGGGCGGCTGAAATAAAAAACAGATTTGATAGCACATCATTGCCGCATATAGCACGTTGGGACATCATTTAATAACACATCAATAAGGAAGTGAGAACATTTCCATTTTTAAATTCTTGACATTTATGCTGTGAAGAAGAGCAGACAGAAGCAATAGCACTCGGACAATTAATTCGCTCTGTACAGGCCGGTGTATTCATCCCCAGAAATTGGCTCAGAGAGGAAATCATTGTTGATGTTTCATATCTGTAATAAATAAGAAAAGCTTTTAAGATCATGCATTCAGATTCTCTCTCATCTCTCTCTCTTTCTGTCTCGGCAATTGAGAGCTCAGTCATCATCTGGGCGTCTCAGCGACAGTCGCGCGCAGTACGATCCTCACCGACAGGCAGTTTTAACAATAGCATGTGCAGCTTCAAGCAGAAATGGCTAAAATCTTGGGAATCACAATCCAAGCGGAAGCTGTGAACGGCGGTGACGGCCTCACATAACAGAGATACACGAGGCATCTCCTGGCTAATTCCAGTAGGGCATTGAAAAGTAACACTTCAGTAAGGGCAGCTTCCTCACCACTACCACCACCATCACCACCCACAGTCACATCAGGCAGGGCAGCAGTAACAGGCATTATTTCTAGCAAATTATTGTTTTCCTCCTTTTCTTTTCTGTATTATTAATTATGAGCTGATTCTATCATTCACTCACTCACTGTATGGGGGTCCCTTATCAGTTATTTAAGTGTTGACCCACAGTAACAAAATTGTGTATCTGTATTGCGACCAATAAGGGCTCCATGTTTATATAAAAAAAAACAACGTTGCATGACGCACAGGCAGAGTTCATTATATGCACTGCAAATATCAACACACTGCTTTTCAACATTTTTTCCCTTTTTCGCTTAATTTGCAAACACAGTGAGTACAACATTTTTCACAATGGAATTCAATCATACACTGTCTTGAAGCAATTGCAAAAACAAGCTATTCAAACACTGCTTATTAAACATGTTAAGAAAAGACACGGGGCACACTGGCCGATAATATTGGTGTGGCATGAGACGAATGTCAACACAGGCAGGTATGCGAAGGCATTTTGCAATATGTAGACTAATTTTTTAGTCATATTTGAAATCGCCAGGCCAGGGTAAAGGAATTTGTTTGAAAAAGTGGGAAAAAGAGATTAATGTTGACTTAAAAAGAAAACACACTACAAGCCAGTTCACATTTAATTTAGCATTGCTGGCTTTTGCATTGTAATTTGGTAAATACCTGGCATATAAGCACAACACATATTTTCTAGGGTTAGGGTTTAAGGATAGGATTAGGGTTAAGATTAGGATTTACGATTAATTAGTGTTTTTTAGATTAGGGTTGGGGGGTTAGGGTACTATCTCGGGTTAGGGTTATAAAAAGAATGCTTACACAAAGTGAAGACCATTATTTTGTAAAGGCAATATCCTGTGTTTTTTGTATAGTGATCAAAATGATAAATTGATACATTCTGGTAATAATCTTGCTGTTGAAAGTTTAAAGATTCCACTTGATGAAAGTGACCTTAAAGGCAAATTTTGGTTCACCCAACAACTCGTTGTTTTATACGCCTTCTGTGGTAATCTGCACTTTATTTTGGTTAAGGGTAGAATAGGATACAACTTATGGGCAAGATTTTCAGTTTATAGGATGTGGCTATGTGTACTGATTTGCTATAGGCAACCTGTTAATACAGCTCAATTATTGCCTACATACTTTTTTTGGCCCAAAGGTCCAGACAAACGGCTGAGTAGACATTTCCTTCTAATTCTTACATTTTTTCCGGACCTCAACAGTAGTCCTGATCATATCGGCACACAGATTTTTAAAAGTGAATATTGGGAAAGTGTTAAATTTTCAAGATATATACCCAAACTGTACAGTGTCTTCTCCTGTTTTTCGCTAACGCGTATCAGATGGCTGGGTTGGATTTGACCCCCGTTATGACGTCAGAGTAACAAGTTGTAAATCAAGGCTCCCAATCGTGACACAGGCAGCATGCCGTCCCTTTCATAACAGCAATAACCAATAGGACATCGACACGATGCATGACTTCATGACACATTGCATGACGAAGAAAAAATCGTGATCTATAACTATGAGATACATTATTAACAATTATTAAAATCAATTCAAATTTCAAAATTTACTGTGTTAAACACGCTTGGGCGACGAAGTCGGGTCTTGTTATTAAGCGGACGAACAAAAACCCACTCCAGGTTACCGCTCATTGTCTGGTTCTTTGTATAGAACTTGAATATAATAAAGCTATTCGTACTGATTCTCCTTGTCGGTTTACGGTCGCCGCTGGTGCAGCGTCGCAATACGGCGGAATCATTATTATCGTAAGTTTAAGGCACCAAATCAAGAACAAATTTGCTAGATGATACAACACGTACAGAGCATATAACGAGAAAAAGTCATGTGTACGTATGCAAGAAAACTGGGCCATGCGCACGTACGTTCCACGATGACGATCAAGATGCGTATCGCGTATTTGTTACTCGGGACGTCATACGCGGGTCATCGCTGCCAGCGCGATAATCACTTCGTTTTAGAATTTCCTTTGAAAGCTTGTCCAAAACGCATGATATTATGCCCACTTTATCAACACAATATACGGTTTCTCATTTATTGCTTCATGCAGATTTTACGTTGATACCAATACATACTATGAATGGAAACCATTTTTTGGTGGTTTTATAAGTTTGTTTGACGCTATTTCCTGGGACCTTTAATTCATATATTATTTTTGTTATTTATTGCTATTATGATTATATGTATGTTAGGGCAAAATTGTCCTTATTCATACTCATTACGACGTTTGGGTGAAATATAATTTGCCTTAGCATATCCCTTGTTTTGCGCCGTATCTTTTGGATAAAAAACTATGGGTATGAATGTTAATGAATGCTAATTTATGCAAATTGTGCAGAGGGATTTTGCTATTAGACAGCCCAGTGTACAAACTCATAACCTAGATGAATGTAAATATTTTGTCCTGGCCTTGTTGTTAGCATTATTATAAGTAGTTTTATTATTATGCAAGGAGACGCTAATGACAAAAATCTTTTCTAAAATGGTCCAAACTCTAATAGAAAGATGGCGGCATTTTCTTGACAGTGTATTGGTGAATGAGCACTCAATATATTTTGCAGAGTGGCGGTGGTATAATAATGGCACAGAAGATTGCATTACATGCAAAAATGCATAGGTATGTTTTAAGGGCAAGGGAAAGAAAAATATATTTAATGTTTTAATAAATTATTATGTATAGGTTATAATACTTAAGTCAGTGACGTCAGCGCGTTCGGACAGATGTTTCGTGTGCATTTTCGCACCACCTTTATACGCGGCGGCGTGGATTTGCCAGCGCTTTGAATTAACGCCCAGGTTTTCTTGCTGGATAACTGCATAATACCTTGATTTCACGACTAGAAGGAAGGTAAAAGCAGTATACCTATATTTTGTGTTTGACTCTCCTGTTGTCCTTTTACAAGACTTCTCAACTCTCTCCCCTTATTTTTGCCAATCTTGGCACAGTATGTTCCAACCGTTGCAAATCAGATAAGACAGACTTGGATGTGAAAAGGTTCACCACTGTCCATCAGGATTGAATCAACGTGTTGTCACCGTCGGTGATGACTGCTTTCTTAGTGGCAGTGCAGATAAGGTAGGAATGTCTTGAGTAACCTATTCTAAGTGAGTTTTGAGATGCTGTTTAGTCTTAAGGCCACACCCCTCTGAATGTTGTAGCATAAATTTAAAGAGACACTGGGCACATTTGAAACATATTGCGCCCTCAAGATTTTTCAAAATCGATATTTTTGCATGGTGGTAAGGCTTTGTATAAAAAAGCCCTCACCCAAAATGTAGACCAAAATCAGCTTCCTTTGGCGTAAACAGAACGATTTGATAATTTAACATTGTTTCAAGAAATGGCGACCCATGGGCCTGCTCAGAGTTTAAATGTCAAGTGACATTCAGGACCCCATGGTTGATCATAACCTCTTTGTTTCACTAATTATACAGATGTCACAAAAGTAAAACCTCTGCTGAACAAATTTCTAGTTGATTTACATGAGTATTTTTGATAGTTTTCCCCATAGGAACTGTTGGTATTAATTGATGAGGTCTTTTAAATTAACAAAAAGGGTTTTTATTCATTGGGGATATTTGTTAATGTGGAAGTACATTGTGGCTATGTGAAAATCGGCTTTTTGTGAACACTTGAGGGTGTCTTGCCCACCGAATGTCTGAAATACCCTTTAAGATGTCTGAATTTGACAGGTTTAAATTACAGGTGAGAGATATCAGGCCTCGGAACCCTTTCCCGGTTAATCTTTAGATAGAAGGGCACAAACAAGATGATTACCAACAATACAAATGAGCGAGATGGCGGACGCTCGTTTCGCACCTAGCGGGGTGAAAGTTCCATACTAATACAAACTATTAGACTGTGGCACTACTACTGTGTTAATTACGTCACACTCGTCATAGCAACTATGAACCTACTATGGCCCACGCTTATTTTGGAAAGCCATATTGGAAAATCTGCAAATAAAAACACTGTGTCTGATCTTTGCGACGATAAATTTCTGAACGAAACACATGCCTGACGATATTCTAGGATATATATCGAAGGATCATTTTAGAATGAGGGGCACCAGCAAATCAACAAGAAGGTGGATTTCTTCTTGCTGTAGGTTTTAGGTACTAGTACGGGGACGGACTCATTTAAGCATCGCCAGTGAGATGTTGAATCAAGAGGCCATCGGTCTAAAATGGATTTAAATTGATTATCAAAGTAAATCATGATTTTTGATATAATTCATGATTTTAAATCGCAATTAAAATTAAGCTTGAAAAAAGGACTCGCTTGAGCTCAGAAGATAGGAGAAAAGCAAAAAGTATATTTTATTCAGAGCATACTGAATCCTCTTGTTTTTAGAGTTTTTCGCAGGAATTTGCTTTTGACCACTGGCACAGTTTTATCTACTCTGAGTTGCATTTCCGCAGACCCTTTTTTATGCAGTGTGGTGTATATTAAATCACATTGTTTAAAAGAATAGACTAGATGCTATTGGCATGTTTTACTAAAATTAAGTTTTGCAACGTCCTCTGATTAAAATCAAATCTATAGCGCTCCCGTCAACAGGTCACTTTAGACTGGCACAATTGAGATGGGTCAAGTTGCTTCTTATTAAGGTTGTTGCTATGGCAACAAGTAGTTGTTGAGTTGCCTCAATCTTGTTAGGGGAGGATTAGTTTCACTGGTTAATTTAATGGAAAGAGATCCGTGTC
>JAMKCH010040994.1:0-12625 GCA_023653785.1 Ophioderma brevispina | reverse complement strand
CCTTGGATGACGGTTATCTCTAGCAGAAATAAAATGTCGTGGCCCATCATGACAACAATAACATCACACACTTAGGTTAGAACTGGCAGTTTTACTTTTTGAGGCCTGTGGAAGTAAATTACTCACGTTTTTAGTAACAGCACGTTTTGTTGCTACATATTGACGTGTATAGCCGGTTAGAGTGTAATTACAACTGGTGTGAGCTGGCATCGACCATCGGGGCGGGACCCGCGCCGAATTCCTGGAAATCGATCAGATCAGTCATTTCGTGTGACTTGGCAATGGCACGTTTAAATAAAAACGTAAATTCTGTTAATACTTGAATCAATTTTAAAAATTGAAAGATATCGGGTACAAGGGTACTCAGATATCTGAAAAAAAATCGGGTACCCAGGAACAATTACGAAAATGATACCCCTAGTCCATGATTGGCTCAAGAAACTTAAGATTCCATTGGATCAATGGGGACAAGTATTTTAATAGCGTTAACAATTGTGTCTCTATCCTGGAACTTTGAAATAGATCAAAAGACATGTAAATAATGTTGCAATCATTAGCAAAAACCTAAGGTTGTGCCTAGTTAGTAATTTTCACAATTAAAATAATCTGGTAAGTTTTAAAACAATTAAACACAACTATCAATGCTGAGATATGAGCTTCACTGGTTATATTTCTCTAATTGTACAAAAGTGTTTTAAGTTTCGATAGCTTACCTGAACACAGAGGGCAGCATTCCCATCTCTTGGAACCCGAGGGTGACAATTCTCACTGGTGGGCAGGCTATTCTTTCACATTGTACATTGCACTGGGTGAAAAATTATAATAACCACCTTATGTTGGAGGTATACCATTAGGTTAATAGACAATGGGCCAATCATTCTAATACACACTGTACTTTACTAGGGTCTAAATTAATTGTGTATGCATGTACTGCCTTTCAGTTAGAAAGTGTCTGTGCTCCGAATACTGAAAGTCTGTACGATGTATGCACCCATGTTGTTGTTCATACTTTCAGGACAGTGAGATTATACCCCTTCAGTAGACCTTACCTAATTCTTCAATGGAAGAGGTGTATATTTCAAATGACGTATCCGATGGGCTACTTTATTGGGAATCTATTCGCTCCACGAGGAGAATCATCACCACAAGGGGGTGTGATTTCAATGCAATACCCAAGGGCTTTTCCAGGTGAATCCCTAATCCCCCTGTTGGAAGACTAAATTGAAATCATCAGAGGGAGTGCCTATTTCAAAATGTAGTTACCCAATGGTTATTCCACTGAAAATCTATACCCCCTGTGAAAGATTTTATCTAAATCTTCCATACAGGTGGTATGTATTCAAATTGAAAAGACCCCTACCTACATAATTTGTCTGGCCAGTGCAGAAGGTCGTAAGTGCAATAACTGTTCATTGCCAGAAAATTCCCAAATTTCCCTTTTTTTTTTCAAAAAACACACTATTATGTAAAATTTTGGTCAGTGGCTCTTGGCAATGCGTTCTTTAGGTGACATAGTTGCCTGAAGAACCATTTCTAGAGCCATTGACTCAAGGAAAGGTAATTCTTAAACAGCTGTGAAATGTAAGCAATTCATTGGTGAGCCCGGGTTCAATTCGAGATTAAGTGGAACCAAGGTTAGTACGCGCTGCGTATTGGAAGTTACTTTTAGGTGAAGGTGCTCGCGTCATACCGCGTTGCTGCTTTCGCGAAAGCTGCCAACGTTGGCGTCTCGTTTTCTTGCGTATGATCGTTGCATTTAGCGGGTTGTTCGATTGTTGTCAAGGGGTGGTGGGACAGGGCCTTTCTTGTTGTATTTAAGCGCGTAAAAGCTCCGAAATTGGGTTAAAGAGACCTTAAATGATAAAGCTGTTTAACAATGAGAAATATTAAAAGGTATGATTTGGGATACGGTACTCTCTTTACGACGAGATGAACCCGGCGACCACCATATTTTTGCGTGGATGTTAATCGCCTCCGGCCTACGGTCTTCCACTTAAAATTAATGGTATCGCTTGGTCGAAATTTCGTCGTAAAGAGAGTCCGGTTCCAAATCATACCTTTATTCTCTTATTAATATGAGAAACTATCCCATATGAGCGCACACAGATAGATGTATCAAATGGCAACTATTGCATTTACGACCTTATTGCCTCATAACAAGAGTGTTATTACACACGGCTACCTCATGCATTACTGAAGTTTTCAACTCCTATGAAGTTACCGAAGTTATCGTTGGCCTCCCTATTGTAACTTGTAAAGAATTTCCTATGAACTCACTAGAATATTCAATACTTGACTTTCACCAACAATGATGTTCCTATTGTCCACAAATTATAGATATCAAACACACTCAGTCCACGATTTACAAATCTTTGTAGATAAGCAGAATTAAGAAAAAAGTTAATTGGAAAGTGTTCACAGGTTCCTATCAACCTCCTGATGGTCACTGATGTTTTTTTCAATCTGAGACTGTCAGTTATGTTGTGGGGCAAGAAAGAAGTCTAACACGATTGTTCTGTATGTAATTATCCACCCACTTGAGCTTCTTCCTCTCAAAATTTAGGTTGAAGAAAAGAGAAAAGAATTCTCATCATCGTACCAGATTTGATGTAGTATATCTTAAGTATATGATTTATCTACGTTACAATACATTGCGCAGGTGGAGCAAGGGTCAACAGACAGAGCACTGCCGGCCATTCAAGACAAAACTTATCACATATTCACATCGAAACAATAATAACGAGGTGCCACGACTTTGCTTGTGAACTTTTTGAATTTTTAGTTATTTGAACATTAGTCAATACCGGTCTCACAGCTCATAATTAGAATCCTAGCTCCATGCGCACTTACGGTTACATGTTTTAAACAGCAATCTGCCGGTGTTAGAGCTGGGAAATCACAGGTTGGTTGGTGGCAATCCCTGATCTGCCGGTAAACACTCACTAGACCACCCCTGTAGTGAACAAATATATTGTGTGGCCAAATTAATTTTTAAGCTTGATGCATAAATTGCCTATGAATGGAACTGATGAAATTTGACCTTATTGTAGTATTAGTAAAATCCAATTTTAATCCTGTTTTGTCCCTGTGCACGGGGTGGCTGATGCCCCTTACCACCCTGCTCACCATGTCGCCCGATTCCGTCCACCCTCCATCCTTCTCAATCAACCCTCTACCCTCCATTGCTTCTTCCACATCCTCTTTGTTTCTTTTTGGTTCTGGTAGAGCTAATTATAATACCTCATTTATAGATCAGCTGTTCATTGGTTACAAATGATTTGCATGTACATGGCATATTTTAAAAATCATCTTTAGTTTAGACCTCCAAGTGAAAATAGTGGGGGGGGTTCTATTTTCCACAGCCAATGGGGTACTATTGCCCTAAGCATTTGCAACAAATGGAGCAAACTTGGACAATAATTGCAAAATTTCTTTGGAGATGTCTGTTCAATCGAAGCACCAAAATCGGTTTTTATGGATATTTTTCCTGATCAGTTCATTTGCTCTGTGAAATTCTCGCATACAGCTGGAAGCCAGATTAGCCTAACATAACCTAGCCATAGCCAGGCTTACCAATTAGTCAAAGTCTACATTGACATGATTTAAGTAGTCCCATTGGTCCATAGTCATCATAGACATGGGATGCAAGCTGTAAGCTTAATTTAGACCTGAAATAAGGACTGATTTGAAACTACTTGGTACGCTAGGTTTTGGTAAAAATAAGTCAGAAAATAATCTTTCCCTATAGTCACCAAATTGGAAGGCTGAGCTTTCGACACTGTAGCAAATGCCATCATCAAAGCTCTGATGATGGCAATCGCTAGAGTGTCGAAAGCTCAACCTTCCCATTTGGATGCCTCTAGGAAGATCCTCTTCTTACTCCTGGAAATAAGGATTAGAGTTTCCAGGGTTCCCGTTAAGGGCTCATTGCGTCCATTACACACTGGTAAAAGTCGGACTCATATTCTACTCCTCCAACAAGCCCTCGCATCCATCTGGATGCACAGATTTCAAAGTAAATTGCCGCGTTAATCCATGCTTTTCACTCTCGCTATCGGCTCAGTATTTTACTCTTAACCTAAATCCATGCCCCCTAACAATAACAATAACCTGACCATGTCCATTAGCACCTCCCGCGACCATTCAACCGTTTATGATTGGAAGAAATCGGGGGAACCCCAAGAGACCCCCCGTTGGCCATGGGTGCGTGGCCGACTTTCCGCCTACAGATCGATGTAATGTAAATAGAGCGGCAAACATAAAAACATTTGATGATTGACAAGTTTCAATCCACCTCTGTGAAGAATCATTAACGATTAAAACTAATTATAAACCAATTGTAACAAACATCAAGTAAAAACTTAAATAGCCTTAAATATATATAGAAAATAATTTTCATAATAATTTCAAATTTTTCCTTTTTAAAATTATTTAATACTAAAAAAAACAACAACTTCAATGCACGTGGTTGGAAATCCCTGACGAGTAAACGGGAAACCCCGGCCCTGGGAAAAACCCCACTGATCTCACACTTCTTGGGAAATGGTGTCCACATGCTTTTTATATGGTTACATTCAGTTCGGAAGTCATACTTTGAGTCATGGGGGTAGAAAATTGTCGCATTGTTGCAAGTGGGCCGTATTTACATGGCGGATCTCGATTCAGGCAAAGAAGATGTCCATGTTTATCTTTCTCAGCAAATAAAACTGACGCGTCTTTTATTCCATATCCAATGAGGAGAATCAAAGGAACACGTGACTGTTTTTGTTGTCGATTTCAACTCACATTGACTGCCATTCGGTTTGCTTGGCTTTGTGGTTTGCCGCCGACTAGGCGTTGAATTAAGGATGAAAGGGGTTTTGTTAGCTTTTTTACATGCTAACAGGTAGATTTAAAGTTTTTAGCTTGCTACAAGCATTTGTTTATTTTTCCAATTTACCTTATCTCTTGTACTTAAGCTCATTTTACTAGAACTAGCTTTTAGCTTGTTACAATCATTTTGTTATTTTTCAATTTGACCTATCTCTTGTACTTAAGCTCATTTACTTAGAACTATGTCTCTTTTCATGTCAATCATATGCGATTAAAATAGTCAAATGTTTTCATCCCTGAGTAATAATGAGAAAGTCCATATAATTTATTAGGATGCGGCCGAAAAAAGCTTTGCAGGCCTATCACTTTGTAATTAAAATTGCCAAAGACGCCAGTGTCAAACATTATCAAAGGGAGTTGGAAGGCATTAGGAACTTGTGTTGTAGTTGGAGTAGGTAAAGTAAAATATAACGTTTGTTTTTATCACTTGAAAACACTGTGTGAACCGGTTTTGGTTCTTGCAAATGTTCAGTGCGAACCTTAGGTGAATTGGGTTAGCGGCGAATTTTCGCCTGCCGATTGACTTCTCGCATGAAAATATCCAAACCAACAAATCGAGGCCGGACGCAAAGTTTTTACTAGCGTGAAAACTTGTGCGTCGATTTGGACGCGCGATTTTCAGAGCTTAAAGGAACCCTAGTTG
Source organism: Ophioderma brevispina (assembly GCA_023653785.1). Classification (NCBI taxonomy): domain Eukaryota; kingdom Metazoa; phylum Echinodermata; class Ophiuroidea; order Amphilepidida; family Ophiodermatidae; genus Ophioderma; species Ophioderma brevispina. Next base: position 7,110 of record JAMKCH010040994.1, on the reverse strand, counting down.
TGCCACAAGGGTAGAATATAAATACTAACTGCTCTAGATCCTTGAAATAGTGAAATCCTCTAGGCCCCTCCATACGTATGAAGTATGGAGCGCTCTCTTTCTCACCCCAATGACTGACTTCCAATCATGAAATGTAGCTTGTTTGGATTACGTCAATAGTACTAACAACATCACAGTGTTTACTCACCCTACAGGTACAATTCAGTACATGGGTCTGGTTGCCATGTTACGCCATCTGGGTTACTACCCTATACCATCATAGCAAGTAGATCGAAACATGCATACAGAATAGTGGTCTGTTTAACAATGGTGATATTGGAAATCTCTCCACTTCAATTGCTATTTTCTGATGCAAAACTAAAACAACTCACAACAAAGTACAGCCTTGACCATGCACTCAATACCACAGACTTTGAAATCTATTCAGAATGGTACTAAGAAGAAAAGCACATAACTTAACATATCTGAGCAAAATAAGCAGCAAAGACTTGAGACTAAAATTAATATACTTTTCATTGGATTCTTTATATGATTTTCCCTAGTGTTCCCCTGAAGGGTTAATATATTAGTCTAAACTGAATGCAAAGCTTAGCAAGATTGGATTTGATTTGCACACTTTGAAAAAATACGGGACAGCCATCCCAAATTGGTTGCCCCGATATGTGGTCAAAAATAAGACTCAATGTATAAGCATACCTAATGACCTTTGACCTCCCCATCTGTCTACCCCACATAAGGACCCCTTGTACCAATGTAACAGCATACAAGGGTGAAGTTATGAAGTTTAATTAAATCACTGTACTAAAAAGCACAATACGTGAAAAAAATGCAACCAAAAAGATGTATACTAGAGAAAATATAAGGACACAAGTAAGTGACCCTTGAATGACCCTTTGAACACCCCTCATCTGATACCCCACTATAAGCATACCAGGTTATGACCTTGATCTATCACTGCACTCAGGGCTGTACGCAGATTTATTTTGGGGGTGAGGGGACTTCAAAAAAAGTGGAAATTCACACTTTTTTTTATAAATTGACCTTTTTTGTATACAAAGTGACCTAACCCCCTTAAAATGGTCCTTTTTTGGACTTTGAATATCCCTTCACCACCAAAAAGTGGACTTTCTTGTCAAATTCCATCTAAATGTTGGATCATTTTGTCAAAAAAATCATCAAAAGTGGACCTTTTGCCCTTTTTTGGCTTTGGGGGGTTTGCCACACCCCCTGCGTACTGGCCTGACTGTCACTAAAAGTTATTAAATTCAAAAAGTGTCAAACAAAGGTGTACACAATGTTTGACAAAAGACTGACAGACATGAATAATGCGGACTAGGTCTCCCGAATTTACCCATTATTAATGCTCCACAGTTGACAGCACTCATCCTTATCCCAACTATCAGTACAGAAGCCACAGAAGTTTAATATGGCACACGTCTCAGGTTTTGACCACTACATCCACACTCCCAAGGCTTACGCGGACAGATGGCAATACTCTGATCACAGAACAATACGATATCAGTTCTCCACTCAAAACAGACCTGAAGAGGAACAGGCTAACGTGTATTTATTGAGGTCAAAATCACTAAAAAAGGATTATAAACTACTTACGGCGGGATGGGACAGATTGTGTAATTTTGTGGATATATACCCCAGAGTACCTTGGTACTAAGGGGCTTTTGTGTCCTGCTCATTTCCACCTACCTAAAAAAATTATCTTTTTATATCATCTTGACCCATTGACCTAAGTATCGTTGTGGTTGCATTATCTTAAAAGATATGGGGGAATCTCTATGGAAGAATATTTCAGTCATTTTGGCCTTTCTTCCGTTTCAACACAGGTAGACATCGGACACGTGATAATGACCATTCGCTAATATCATGAAATGCACAGTCAGAATCAACTGAATATTTGGAAATAACTCTTTTCTTGAGGAATACTAGTTGAACCAAAGAAAAATGAAGCACTAGGTCACAAAATGCAACTCTGAATGACAGGTGCAGGGTTGGGGGGGTTTACATGGTAAGCTACATGATCACCAAGTTTGGTAGGAAAGCTTCACAAAAAGTTATGGCGACTGTTTACCTTTTTGCATTTTCCCATCTCTATAACAGACACATGGGAGCACCCCAAGACACTAAATGGCATTTAATATATGGGTAGTAGTGAAATTTAAAACTACAAGATGCATATTAAATATTGGTTGGAAAAGCTATCATAGAAAAAAAAAAGTTATGCAAAATTGTGATCTTATTGTGAAGAAAGATGCACATATAAATTAAGATCATTCATGCTAGATACTGCCATTTCATAAGCCTATTATCCTATATCTGTCCAACTAGGAAAAAAGTGAATCATGTGTTTGTTAAAATAAATGCTTAAATTAACATTCTCTATATCTTCCCCAAAGGGGTAAAATTATCCCCCAACCTCACAGCAAAATAATGGACAATAATACTAACCTGGTGCCATGTCACCCAAAATGGGTCATTTCCTTCTAATGTACGCTCACTCTCAAGGCCCTGATATAAGTTGAATTACATCAGAGGTGGATGCTTCTATTGGGGGTTTACTTCTTAATAGCACTCATAAGACCACCATTATACCCCCAACCAATTATTTCAGTGTATACCTTGATGGGGAGATAACAATACTCAATAAATTTGTTATTTTGGATTTTAAAATGTTTGTAATTTCTATGTGAAACATATCAACTAGTACAAAATTTTTTTAAATCCTCATTGATTCCCTTTGATACCAGGTTTAATCTGTAAGCTCACCATCGCAAAAATAAACATCCCCGAACGTTTTTAATTGTCTGGCATTGCAGTTTTGGATGACATCAAAGTCACATGAGGTCATAGAACTAAATCTGTGTAAACCGCATATGAAAATCTGAACCAAATCGTTTCTGCTCAACAAATATGAAGTTAATTGACCAATGTTTTACACGAGTTATGAGTGCAATAAGTTGCAAGGCTGAAACCTTGTTACCGCATGTATAGATTTTTTTTGAGAATACAAATTTCTTATAAATTGCACTTGATCGGTTTTTGCAAACCACCTATCGAGACAATTTTGAAGGTGTATGGACAAACAATCAAAGAAAACCTCAATCTTTGTTTTGAACCTTGCCCCTACCGTAATCGTCCCATAGAAAACCGTGCTTTGATTTTCTGTCGTGCCACAGAAAATACTAAATCATCATCTTTTGTCATAAGACCATGGCATCTTCGGCTTATTCATTCAGGTTGTACTATAATAGATTGCTAAGCATTCCAATATCCAAAAATACTCGCGGTCAGGGACGCGCGAGTGTCTCTGCTGTCGCGGTTTGGGAATGAGGCCAAAGCACTGAGGTTCCCCCATTCACCCCACCCCTCCCGCCTCCTTTCCACAGTTTTATCATCGTAGCCCTTATGAACTCATATAGCATGCATTATAATTAAGGGTTAACATTTTGACCACAGACACACATACACAGATACACACACAGACACACGACCACAGTAATTCCTAGTTTGCCTTCTGCAATTCTTGCAGACGGCACAAAAACCAGGGTTTAAAAAAATTGGGGGTGTTTAATTTCTGGAAATGTTCTCATGTCTATTTAAGGCATTTGGGTGATACAATTTTGACAATTGATGTAAGTAGAGGCATCAAGATCTATTACCCTTGTAAAAATCAAAGAAATCCATTGCAAATAATCTTGCCATATATAGGCCTACAGATGTCATACTTTGTATGTTATAGTGCCCTCCATGGGCCCATTTAATTGAGATCTGTGTAAACCTATATTTTCAATGAAATCATTTTGCCTGCAATAAACTGCCATAAAATTTGCACAAATGTAGCTAGTAGAACAAATAATCCAAATCAGGCACAAAACTGTTCACTCTTGAATATTATTTGTTTTTTAGTCTGTTTTTGTCATAATAAATGAGGCTTTCAAACAGCCGTTTTGTACAGGTCACACACATCCCCACATCCGTTTTGACCATGATGGATGTTAAGAACGATACTTGGGGCTCATTCTTCTGTCGGCATGGTTCTGTTCAACTGACGCAGATCGTTCAAAACCATAGACTATACACAGCCCTGGGGTAAGGACATGTCCTGGCAATGGACATCAAAAGTCTTATATTGATAAACGAAATTCACCATTGTAGCGAATGTCGTGGGAATGTCGGGCCTTCATAGGTGTAGTTGCAATACAGCTCATCCTGCCTGGTTGTTACTAAAACCATAATATTCATATCTTGACGCGTAGCCTTTTCATCCAGGGACAGAACTGACTGCATACAGTTGAGTGTAATAACCAGATGTATCTAGGTTCCTTGACCTGTCGTAGCCATTGCGGTCATAACCTCGGCGATCGTAGCCTTCAGAGTCAAAACCATAGCGATCAAACCCTGGCGCTCATATCCCATACACATCAAAAACCCATCACGATTGTAACCTGGAGGAGGAATGGGAATAAGAATACCAATAATGAAAATCTATATAGGGGATTCTTATCATATGATCATCCAATATGAGTATAATTACAATCTTGAGGACAGGGAGATAGTGGGGGTGGAGGGATACGAGGTGGCATGTGAAGCTAGAGTGAGGTATGGGTGGGTGAAGTTTAGATATAGATATCTTTGACGATGAAAGGAATGGTGTAAAGAGTTGTGTGAGATCAGTGATGCTGTTTGGAAGCGAGGAGACAAGGTGTCTGAGCAAATAAGAGATGGATTTGAGAAGGACAGAGAGCTGCAATGATGAGAGCGATGCGTGGTGTTGAAGGAGGATAGGATGAGATGGGACTTGATGCAGATGTGGGGTTTGCTAATGCGAAATGATTTTGAGATAAAAAGACTTTTCCAGAAATTTGTTTGATACTATCCATGCCTACACCTAAATATTAGTGTTGCTCAATCATAGAATCTAACTTATCAAAGGCAGAACAGTCCTTGCAATGAACCATAAACGTCCTACGTATTCATACTAAACATTTATATTGTAGCCAATATCTGTTGTAGCTCGTCTGTGCATAACCTCTCGATATAGCCGTCAAAATCGATATCATTGAAGGAACAGGTACGCGGGGTCCGGCACACCGTGGGCCGTGTCCATTCTTATCGAACCATATCTGTCATATTCCTTAGGTCAAAAAACCATTACGATCATATCCATGGCGTTCAATCCTGCCTGTTATAAACCGCTCCTGTTCTTACAAGGATCGCCAAGGCTTGCAGTGCATATTGTAACACAGAGCGGGACTCTGCATGAGTACATCCATTGGTAGGACATTGAACGGCACAAGCGGAACGGTCCTAGTGAAAACTTGGCAAGTTGTTCCTGTTGCTTGGTTTCAGCTGCACTCCAGAACAGCATTCAAACATACGACTGCAAAGCATTAGAATAGTGGGATAGTATGGAGCTCATGAGCTAACAATATGGCCTACCGATATAAAACGAACACAGACCAAGCTAGGGTCTGCAGGACATTGGCTAAAGGTCTGGTATCATCCGCTGCCAGCGCTGTGGCCAAGGTCTAGTTTGGATGGGAGGAGCTGGGCAGTTTGGGTGAATTAGGAGAGGCGGGGATCCCAAGGTACGTCTTTCCTGAATGGGTGGTCTTCGACACATCCACCGAAGCCATCTCCTCCAAAGTAGTTGGGCTGCCAGATGATGCATGGTGAAGTTTGGAATGTCTGTTGTGAAGTAACGGATGGCAGTGCATGGAACAGTCTATTTCCGGCAAGAAATTCAAATATCACAAAATCCCTATGACACCACAGTTTCGTTATACAGTAAGTCCGTCCTAGTCCAAGCTGTTAGAGATACTTCGTACGTTATCATGTTATAAAAACAGCCAGTGATGATGACCTATCATATCAGCCATATGCGCCTGCACAAATAATTATTACTGATTGAGTTTAATACACCAAAGTGCTTAAAACAGTTGTTTTTACCAAGCTTAAGACTTGACTGGGCAGGCAAGTGACCAAGTGACTTAATCCAGAGGAGTAGTTGTTGTATCTTTACATTAGTTAAGAAAGGAATAGGTAATCATTAACTGTTTGGTTTCAAATTACCGAGCCAAAGTGTGAGATCGGAAGTGCAGCAAGTGTTAAAAACCTCAAACAGCAGCAAAACTCTTGTATTACTCGCACAGTGCTCTGATCATTCTATAGGGTTAGGTCCGAAAAACTATCTAGCGGGACTCTAGCAACCCTGGCTTGTTAGTTATTTGTACGACGCGACGGATAGTAATAGGGAATCACACATTTTGGGTTTTTACAATCGTGTACACTGGCCATCTCCAAGGAAAGATTAAAGGTGTGCAGTGAGAGATTTTACAGATCAGATGTCCCTTAAAAATCGCGAACAGTGACTGATTTTGCCCGACCTAATGTAAAGCTTTCCATCAAAAAAATGTAGACCCAGTCTGAAAGGATATTAGCTGAGAAATGTATTCTTTTGGTACCAAAATGGTGAAATTTCTAGTTTCGTATAGAAGCATAATACGAAATATGTCTTAACTGTGAAATATCAGAAAATCAAACAATACACCATTTTCTCTCTTTTAAAAACACTTTTGGACCTAACCAAAGGTAAGATTCTATTGAATGTCTAATCTAATGAAATTACTATTATGGACACAATATTTGGGTGTTTCAAAATCTCTTGTGGCACGATTAATAAATAATCATAATTGTCTACCTGGGAAATAAATAGTTAAAATTCAAAGAAATATAAATATTGTATTGTAAATATACCCGTTTGATGCTTCCGCTAGGAAAGGGATGGACACGGTTCGGATCTAACACCAGAGATTGATATCTATTATCCCGTTACCAACGCTGGCTTGTTAGCTTAATGGTAAGAGGACAATTTGCTAGTAATTATGGAGGTTGCCATTGTATGCACTGGCCATCTCCGGGAAAGATTAATAAATATTCGAAGTATATAGTCAGTCAATCTTATAAATTCAGCCCTTCTTTGTTATGTAAACACATAACCTGACCTGTAATTGGTCTTTCCGCTCTCTCCGGAAACCCTATGGCCATATTAGGTAACTGTTTGGATTATGGGCCTCAATGATGTGACACATGTAC